>BPLS01010920.1:0-29685 GCA_019656275.1 Rhododendron kiyosumense | reverse complement strand
ACTGAAAATAATTAAACTTATCTTCTCGCATTTTGTCACAGTATTTACATTGTCATACTCTTTTCGTTTCTTTTTAAGTGTTCAGTTTCGTAACTTTAATTTATTAAAAATACATCATCATTACATCTTTCACATCAACTTTTACCTCTACTTTTCTTACTTACCATCTATGGAGATATCACTATTACACCTTTAATCACGGACTTTTCAAAATGGAATCTCCTTTTAGGAGTAAAATGAAAAATATACCAATTTTTATCCAGTAACTTAACAAAATGGACATTTATTAAGAGACAGTCCAAAATAGAATACTGGACAGTTTGGACTCTAAAAAAGGGATGGAGGGAGTATATTTTACAAAGGTTTCCATTTTAGGGGAAATCAAATTCTACCCGGCAAACATGAGAATGAAAGGGGAATGTGGTCCAATGGGACCCGTGATTGCAACCTTGCCTTCAATGCTATTTATGGTGTGCAGTTGGGATGGCCATGCAGTGTAGATGTGAGGATTTATATAGAATCCAACAACACTTCTGCTCATGCCTAGTCCATTGTGGCTAAACTACTTAAGTCCAATTGAATGATTAAAACTTCAATAAAATGTAGGAGTTCGAAGTTGTTGGAAAGAACAAGATGGTGACAATGTGATAGATTTCATGAACGTATGCATCCATCGTCGCTATAAAAAATTGGGATTTGATCATGTCGCTTTTCAGGTGGACAAACGCATTGAACTATCCAGTATTCTATCGGACAAGAAATGGGTTGCAAAAGTTATGTTTCCCTACATAAGAACTAAGCCCAATATCAACGCAGGCCTACTTAGATCAACTCTTATGCACTACGAGGATGTCCTATACTCATTCGGGGTAACGTTGTTGGAAGTACTGAGAGTTGTCTGATTATGGGAATTGAAAGAACCAAGGGACGCGCGCGCTCGTCGTTGCCGAACATCTAAATGAGACCCGGGCTGGGGTTGGGACTCAGGATTCGTGGGCCTGCGACTTGTGTGTGGTTCGAGGTCTGTGGTCTATAGTCTAATCTAGATTGGTTTGGAATTGATTATGCTTTATTGGGTCTGAATGATTTGTGTTTGGATGGTCCAGTTACAGAATCAGTTGTGCGCAGCTGATTAATACTGGCTAGAATGCCAAGAATAAAACCCACAATTTCATTATGGACTCAATTGCTGGATTAATAATTGCATCAGTTTCTTTTCCAAAAATTCAATTCCCTATATTCAATATGAATATTGAATTGACTCTATTGAATGGATAGGCTCTCCCAATTGAATTCTCTTATTCTATAAAAAGAGCCTCTCCCTTTGTTTCAGGACACCAAAAATCCAGAGAACATCTCCATCTTTCAATATTATTCTTCCTTTCAAGAGAGAGAGAGTACAGACAAAAGTTCGTTCAACGGACAGTCTACGCCGGTGCTCCAGCAGCTGAGTGGTAACCGAGTCAATCTTGGGAGACAAACACCGAGAAAACCTCCAGCATGATGAGGCGGCGAATTCGTCTTAAGAGCAGCTATTACCATTGTATAAAACGGGTCTCGGTTTACAATTTCTTGTTCCCTACTTACAGTTTATGTTTCATATTCTGTAACTCCAATTCACGTAATATTCTGTTCGATTGTAAATTTTCAGAAATTATTAAAAACGATTACTGTTTTTTTGCACTATATTTTTCTATGAGCACAAGAGTTTGTCTTCCCATCCCCAACCTCCGTTAGGGGTGTTAAGTTACCCTCTGAGTTGTGTACCTGCTATTCCAGGACTGCGCTTTGGAATGAGAATATCCATTTTCAATAAAAGTATTCTTACTCTCAGATGTCAGGATTTTATTTTACCATCATACTATAGGATCTGTTTCAAATGCTCAATTTTTCAGCATCGGAATTGAGAGCTAATAAGCTAAACATAGGTGCTCTGAATTGAAAGCATGCTGAGAAATTTTATGCTACGATGAAGACTGGGGTGGAAGGTTTTTAGTATCCTCCTCAACCGATGTGGAAAAGAAGACAACCAGTTATGAAACATCATAATTCCATTTCCGGCTCTATAAAGTGGTTGATGTTCTGGGGACGGCGGTGCACGGATACCAATGAAGAGTAGTATTTGAAAAATGTTACGTAATTTAGTATGATGTGTTACACATTATTAGGTAGAAAATCCACAACAATGCTAAAGTTGTGCCTTTGAGATTAAGTCCCAGGAAACAATTGGGGTTTCTATTTTTTTAAGTAATTAACTGCATTATCCAAACCAGATAACATGCACCTCAAGCTAATCTTAGAGCCTCAAACTTACAACTGGGCAAATTTTCAGTAGTCCCCAAAGACAAAGTCTTTGTGCTAGTCGCAAGTTTTTTTGTTTTTTTTAATCTTGGTTTTTTCTATGATTGTGTCCATAACTTTCTTGCAATTTGCAATTTGCATTTTGCATTTGTGGGTACATTTAAGGTTTGGTTTGTTCGATTGGTTTCCAGTCTGTATAAAACTGGTATACCCATGGATTCTAAATATGCCAGCTACATATGGTTTTGAAATAATCTTGGTGCTCATATGGTGCTTCTGGACTTTTGAATAATTATTCAATTGTTTGTAGTTGAGTATACGCATGAATCTTTTTATGAATGTATTAATTAGAACCAGTGTACTATATACAACGAGGTTATACTAAAATTCTACCAGTGGTATAGCTATCTGAGGTAGAAGGGGAAATGCAATTTGTAGCAATCACATCGATTGTTCAATTCGAAAGTTATTTTGCTTACATTGTAGAATTAATTTTCTTATGATTTTACATTGATTGTTCAATTACAAATTTGACGCACGGGAGTGTTTGTACCACAAACTGAGATTTCCTTTTGCCCATCGAACAGGTGACACGTGGCAGAGGAAATTACAGGCAACTAAAGGAAGAAAATAGACTTAACTTAAATTGAATCGAATCGATGATAAAACTATAAAAAAGTATTGTCCATCGATTGGCCAACACGTGGCGTCTTTTTATGATTCTCTGGTCCATCGATCAGGTGACAGGTGTCAAAGAGAATTAGGCCCCATGCTTCCACGATTAAAACAGGCGTTATGCACGATCAACAAAACAATTTGCCAAAGGTGGGCATGAACAACAGTTAAGGCGGTTACTTAATCAGATTTTGAAGGAATTTCAACTGCTACTCCGGAACTGCTACTTCGGAGGGAAGATTCGAATTCAAATTGAGGGGGCTTCTATTTATAATCAAGATCAAAGCAGTTTGAAGGACACACAAAACAACGCCAATAAGGCCTTTATCTTTTCTTTTCTAGGAGTAGTTTTAACTTGTAATTGTTCACTCAATCTTCTCGATTGATTGTTCTTCTACTTTGAGGATTAATAAAGTCCATTTTGTTAATCTTCTTCCATACTTCATCCACTTCATTGTTTGTTTCCAAAGAAGTCCTGAAATACGGCAAGGAACCAAACTCCACTTTTCACATCCACATTCCAGCAAGCTTACGATACGATTTTTCCCATTGATTCACCGTTGATTGGAAAGAAAACAGAAATTTTGGTAACAATTTTTGCGCTAGAAGGAGGGCTCATCACTAATTTGGAAGTGAGCAATGGCACCAAAGACTAGGAATCAACTGCCAACAGATGGCAACAATGACAACAATTCTGCCAATACTAATGGTGGAAATGATGCAAATGGAATCAACGTTGTAAATTCAGACCAGAGAATTCCAGAGAGTGGCCAACCAAGTGGTCCAGAGATCGCATCACTTGATGTGGTTCGACAATTTTCAAGGATTTTAAATGATCCAGAAAGCGAAATAGCCAAGACGTTGATGGCTATGTTTAAAGCAGCAATGTCACGGAATCAGCCAATGGTAGAGGTCCCAGTTAATGTAAGCATTAACCCTGGGCAAACTAGTGGATATGCCAATCGTAATACTGAAGTACCTCCTATACAGGTATTTGATAATCCCACTTTTGAGAATATTTTTTCTGGAATGAATAGGATTCCGAGTAATGTCAGTGCTGGACAAAATCAAAGTTTTTATCAGAGTATACCAACTACTGTCCCTATGGGAACAGAGATTGGGAATAATGGAAATAATGCCCATGGAGAGCAAAGTGTTAATGCAAATGTTTTTAGGAATGATAATAGAAACATTCCAAATATGGCTAATGGTGATCCAAATCTTTATGGGTATGATCCACCAAATATGAGAAGACAAGATTATCCTTATGGGTATGATATCAGACCTGAAATTCCTGTCCCACCTAACCAAAATGGTAGGATTCAGGAGCCTCATTTAAGGGCTCAGCTTATGAACATTATGCAAGACATGTATGGTCCTGGATTACGGAGGATTGAAAAACCTATGTTTAGGAAACCATACCTAAATTGGGTTGATAATGTGCCTTTTCCTAGGCACTATAGAATTCCAGACTTAGTTCTTTTTAATGGAGAAGAAAATCAATCAACTATAGAGCATGTTGGAAGATTTTGCCGACAGATAGGTGAAGCAGACTTGGATGAGGCTTTAAAGTTAAAATTATTTCCTCATTCTCTTACTAGAACTGCTTTTTCTTAGTTTATAAGTTTGCCTCCAAATTTTGTCCACTCTTGGAGAGAAATGGAAGAACAATTCCATACTCAATTCTTTAGGCATGCACCAGAAATTTCAGTAGCAGATTTGGCTAAAATTAAATAGAAGCCTTCAGAATCCGTGGAACAATACATGAACAGATTCAAGAAGATCAGGAATCAATGTCATTTTTACATTCCTGAATCTGAAATAGTGAAGATAGCCCAGGAAGGGCTTGATTATGATTTTAAGAAACATTTCACAGGAACAGAATTCAGAGATCTATTTGACTTTACTTCCAAAGCCATAGGATATGAGGCTATTCTTATGGAGGGAGAATACAGAAAAAGTAAATCACTTGGTACATATTACCAAGACATAGAGGGTGATGTGGAAATTGATGTCGCCCAAGTAATTGAAAAAGCACCAATTGTATGTGATACTTTAACAAAGGTTGAAAAGCCTGTGAATATGCCTTCATCCCATCCAAATAGGAGAAATCAAGCAAGTTTTAGGCAATATTCATTTGATTTATCCAAGGCTGATCAATTATTTGATGAACTAATTAACCAAAAGTTCTTAACATTGTCTTCAGGGCACATGATTCCTCCTGAAAAGGATAGAAAAGGAAAAGATTATTGCAAGTGGCATAATTCTTTTAGACACAATACTAACAATTGCGTTAGATTTCGAAATTGTGTGCAGGACCTAATTCAGAATAATTTGTTACAATATGCCAAAGGGAATAAGGAAGTAATGGGCATCGATGATGATCCTTTTCCTCTAGTAGAAGTTAACATGGTGACTGCCAGATTAAAGAAAGGAAAGATGGCATCTCAGATCGATAGAAGGATTTAAGAGGAAGAAGAGATCATGGAAGGAGAAGGAGAAGTACAAATGAGGCAGAAATTTGAGAATTATTTCTGTTTGAGATGTGATGAAGAAATCAAGTCAGGGGAAGAGATTATTACAGAAAAGGAATATAATGGTACCTATGGTAAAGGTTCCATTAGATTTAATACTATGGGAAGTAATGATTTATAGATTTATGTAGGACCAAAGTTGATTTTTGAAGGAGAAGATCCAGGGATTTTTATACCTTCTGAATCACTCAAATGGTATGGAGAAGATGATAGCCCATTCCTGTTTAAGGGATATCCTGTGATTTCGGCATTACCAGGGAGGCCAAATACAAGCTTGATTTACCCTCCTTTATTGATGAATGAAAGGGGAAGAGGTTTTTTCCCAAGGGGTACAAGATCAAGGGGAAGAATGCCTTACTTTAGAGGCGGAATTCAAGGAAGAATGGTGGTTCCACCAAATGTGGAGCATCATGGATGGGATACAGTGAGACATCCCAAATTCCCAAATGTAGGAGAATTTGTTCCTGTTACCAATACTCAGAAAAGGAGGTTACAAAGGAAAATTTCAGAAAGAGAAAAGAGAGACCAATCGATGGTGATGGATACAAGGCAGTGGCCAGAAATGAAGGCCAAAGTAATTCCAAATCAGACAGTCCCTATGGTTTGGACTAGGGAATCAACTGTAGCTTGCCCAACAATGCCTAAACAAAAGGCAAAGGAAATAGAAAAGCCTGGGGGGCAAACAATTAAACCAGCCATTACTCAAAGGCTTGGGGGGTAAGGCTCAAATTCATCTGAAACTTCGGCTCTATCGATTAGAGAGCAAAAGGTAGAATTCAAGAAAAGCTTGAAGAAGAAGATGGAAGAATTCCAACAGGTGTTGTTGGAAGATGATGAAGATGATGATTTGCTATCAGTAAATAGTTTTGATATGATGAAAGAAGGTTTCAAAGATGACAAGAATGAAGTAGACTCTCAAAAGTCTACTACTTTTGGCTAAGCACTGGATACTATTCAATTAGGGTCAGTTTCCCCTACTAGAATCAATTGTAACATGATTTTAGATTTGCCAAAAACTTTTCAGGCAAAACCTAATCAACACTCAAGCTTAGAAGGGGATGTTGAGGATAAAACTGATGCTATAGTAAAATAAATGAGCAAGAGGAAGACTTCAAACAGAAGTCTATTCAAATAGAGAAAGACACAAAAGGAAAAGATGTGGTTGTTCTAAGAACTCCTGATAATGCCTTAGTCAGACATTTAAAGCCACTATACATTATGATCCATATCAATGGACAACCTATCAATAAGGTTTTGATTGATAATGGGGCCATAGTAAATATCTTGCCCTCTAAAATGATGAGGATCTTGAATAAAAATGAGTCAGATTATGAAAAGAAGAATTCAAGATGGGATGATTGAGAATCAATGTAAAACCTATTCCATAAAGGTTAATTTATAAAGGAAAATATCAAAAACGATTCAGTTCTCCAAGTAGTTGATTGGGCAGTTATTACGCCTGATTATCTCCACTATCAAGAAGTGGGGAAACGGTTAGCATTTCCCATGAAGTGTCATTGGTTGAATCCAACTGATGAGTAGTTAATATTCAGCCATGATTTATATCCACTATCAAAAAGAGGAAAAGTCGGGTAATGGTTTAAATTTCCAATGAAGTAGCCCTATCGATAAGGGTTAACAAACAGTCATAATTCATGATTTAATTGTTAAATGGATGAGTTTTTTTGTATTTTTCCCATCGATTCTGAAATGAGATTGATTATGAACCCGTAAGGCTTTAGGGCAAAGCAGAAATAGGACGAGCAAACGTAATCAAAAAATAAAACACAAGTATGTTTGCCACAAGGAACTAAAATCCATAAAAGCCTAAAAAGAGGCTTGCTATTACAAAAAGGATAAAAGATATAACTAAAAAGCCAGAAACATAATCTGCAGTTATATTACATAAGATGATTAGTTATGTTTAGACTTGATCTCCGTGAACAGCTTGGAAAAATAGCTCCACCTGCAATTTGTGGCATTGTATTTTTCTTGATATTTCAGCAAATCAGTATTAGCCATTGCTATAATAGCTCTAGTTCCTGACTCATCACAAGAGATCTTGGACAGCTCATGATTGATCAACTCTTTCCGTGCTAATAAAACTTTCTATTGTTCATCGAGTTGAGACAAGCGTACAAGGAGTTTAGCTTTTTCATCTTCAATCTGTTGCAATTCACCCTTCAGTTGGTGAATGTTGTTGCCCATCGTGTCCAATTTTGTCGAAATGACTGCAAAGTGATTGAGAGTCTCTTGCTTGTTCTTCATTTCTTGTTGACAATAGGCTGCTATTGTCAGACTCTCATTTATTATTGAGCCAAACTCTTCAAGTTTGATTTGCTCGGATAAGGGAAAGACCTTCTTAGAAATCAAATAGTTCACACAGCTAGTGAAAGTTGTGGTATGATCAGTAGCAATTTCTGATAAAGGAAGCTCAAGTAACTCAAAAAAGGTTTTCATCTCATCTTTAGCCTCTTCACTAAGTTCAGAGGGAACTGAAGGAGACAAAGATTCAGAAAACTCAGAGATGGACCTTGAGTAGAATTCTGAATATCTCTTGGTCTTTGTCAACATGTGGTCCAAATCAGAAGTTGGCGAATGGGTCGCCAAATCAGCATCAGCTCCATTAACGGATGATGGAGTGGCTATTCGAGTTGTGGGTTTAGTAGCCAAAACTGAAGCTTCAATTTCCACTTCAATCAGTGAATGCTCTAGGATTTCAGTGACCTCCAACATGGGTTCCACAGTGAGAGGTAGTTCTAGTAATATTTCTCCTTGGATAGGAGAATGGATATCTGAATGCTCAACTCTAAAAGTTTCCTTTTCCACAAGAGACTCAATTTCCAAAGGCATGGAAAAATTGGGATTTGAGTTCAAAATGAGATCAGAAATGGAATCAAATGTTTAGATCTCTGGTGTGATGTCTTTTGATGTTGTGCCCAAGAGTTTATCACTCACATCCGAAGCGGTCGATGGGCATTTCGATGGTGAGGAAGCAATCGATGGAAGAGGAAGTTCACTTGCAGGTGAAGGCTTGACAGGAGTTGGCAGGTCTGTGGTTGAACCTTTATCCTTTTCACCCTCATCATCTGATTGAGGTAATTGAAGTTTCCTCCTTGTTTTCTGATATAAAGAAAAGGAAATAAATCAATAACGAACTAAAATGTGATGCATAAGTCCAACGAACTCAATTCTTACCCTTTGAAATGCTATCAATATTTCTGAATCCTCAGCTAACTCTGTCGATTTCATTTGTTGAGCGGGTAAGTTGAATCCTTTCATTGCATCTGCCATGAGTGGAGGATTTTGCAATGTATCTCGGATTTAAAAGCTCCTGGTTCTTTTCTTTATTGGGGGAGAAATTTCTGGTTTTTTCCCCTTATCTTGATCCTTCCGCCTAGGAACTGGAGCTTTCTTAGGAACTGAAACCATAAGAAATTGATGGTAAGAAGGTAATTTTATTAACCATTACATAAGGGTCAATTTCACAAACAAAGGAATTAATACCTGATGGAGTATTCTCAGAATCACGTCTCAAAAGGCAGTTGTCCAACTCTTTGTTGAAAATGATAGGCTTAACACAGTCCCAAAACAATTTAAATTCTGAGGTTGAAGATGGGTCAGCCACGAAACTCACTAGTTGAAAACTAGCTTTGATCCCTTGAAACTGACCAATTAGCTCCTTGATCAAAGAAGTTTGAGTCACATTTGGCCTTGTCTTGGCCAAATCTTTGATCCTTGGATGAGTATAGGGGACAAGGATCCCTTGTACCAAGCCAAATTGCCTAGCACACTGATTTGGCATGTAAATTTCAAAACTGCAGTTTGAGTAGCGTGTGCTCAATGGAGAGAACCCTATCGATAGGAACCTTGATATTAAGATGCTAGCCCAAAATTCATTAACCGTTTGGGCTGGGACTAAAAACTGAAGAATTGGTTCTATCCTCTTTGATGTTGAGTATTGGCAGTCCATAAAAGGAAGCCAATTAGGGAATTCCGCAAAGGCAGGGCAATAAAAGGCCTTGAAGTATCTCTTAAAGGATGCATCTTCATTTGTTGGCTCATGAGCCTGTAAGTATTCTGCATAGCTCAAATAGGCACCCCCATCTTTCCTCTTAGGATAAAAACTTGAAGGTTTGAGATATGGAAAGTAAGCATATAGCCATGCTTGAAGAATCCAGAATGGACCACCACAGGAACTAGTGATCTTGTTCTGTGTAAAAGCCCATAATCCTTTATATAATGTCCTTAGTACAAACGAAGCTAATGCAAGCTTTGCGTCTTGGGCCAAACAGATGGCTAGACGAACATATTCCTTAGTAATCTTTACACCAGCTACACATAGCACATATTTATTGAGCCAATACAGGTAAAACGCTACCTTTTCAGTAAAGGATGGCTCTCTGAGATCAGAAGTACAAAAGATGGATATGAAATTAGCATAACTCCATGAATTATCAGAACCCTCAAATGGTGGATCACAGGGTTGATGGTCTAAGGCAGCATTAACTTCTATACTCATGCTCGATAGGCCAGTTAGATGAATAATGTCCAAAACAGTGGGACTCATAGGGCCATTTGGGAACACAAAAGCATTGGATGAAACAGACCAAAAGCAAGCAGCAGCAGCAATCAAATTAGGGTTGAATTCAAAGGCCTGTGTAGAAAGGTCTATTGCCTTATAAATACCCATTGCATGCCACGAGAGATGTAAGTATCTCTTCATACGATCAACCCACTTTGCCCATGAGGGGAAAACAGTGGGCCAAGATCGGATGGACCCTTTTGTGGTCCAGCCAGTACGATGAAGACCTGGGAGCGAAAGGAGTAAAGGTTCATCGAAATTCACCGGGTAGTAAGTCGGTAGTTCCCCAGGGGGATTTGGAAAATAAATAGGACCCAAGACGAATTTAGTGGGATGATTAACTACATGAACAAAATAAAGGTTCAGTTGAGTTGCTTCCCGTAGACATTGAGGGTACCTTAAACTATATGATTCCGTAGGAGTCTCAGTTTCTGGAGAACTCGATTCTTTCTTTTTACTGGTTTGCGAAGTGAATGATTTGGAAGAAGCCTTCGAAGCCACGACTTTACTTAGTTGACCTTTTTTAGGCGCCATCGATGCTGGAATTGATGGTTTGTGAAGAGAAAATAATGCGACGTTGCTCTAATTTTACAAACGAAAGGTATATATATACGTTGGAAGAACCCCGTGAGTTAATCACGCCTTTTAAAAGGTGAAGGAATTATTTACTCGGGTTAAATGATTTTAACTCAAATAAATAAGGGGGGCATTGTTTGTACCACAAACTGAGATTTCCTTTTACCCATCGAATAGGTGACACGTGGCAGAGGAAATTACAGCAACTAAAGGAAGAAAATGGACTTAACTTAAATTGAATCGAATCGATGATAAAACTATAAAAAATTATTGTCCATCGATTGGCCAACACGTGGCGTCTTTTTATGATTCTCTGGTCCATCGATCAGGTGACAGGTGTCAAAGAGAATTAGGCCCCATGCTTCCACGATTAAAACAGGCGTTATGCACGATCAACAAAACAATTTGCCAAACGTGGGCATGAACAGCAGTTAAGGTGGTTTCTTAATCAGATTTTGAAGGAATTTCAACTGCTACTCCGGAACTGCTACTTTGGAGGGAAGATTCGAATTCAAATTGAGGGGGCTTCTATTTATAATCAAGATCAAAGCAGTTTGAAGGACACACAAAACAACGCTAATCAGGCCTTTATCTTTTCTTTTCTAGGAGTAGTTTTAACTTGTAATTGTTCACTCAATCTTCTCGATTGATTGTTCTTCTACTTTGAGGATTAATAAAGTCCATTTTTTTAATCTTCTTCCATACTTTATCCACTTCATTGTTTGTTTCCAAAGAAGTCTTCAAATACGGCAAAGAACCAAACTCCACTTTTCACATCCACATTCCAGCAAGCTTACGATACGGTTTTTCCCATCGATTCACCGTCGATTGGAAAGAAAACAGAAATTTTGGTAACAGGGAGTATAATTTCTTGGATCCCTAGCTAAATTCTTCCACTGAATTGTTAAGAATAGCGAGGCAAGAAAGAAAGGTATTGGCGTAGCAAGTCCTTTAATATGGGCAACAAAACAACGTCGACAGTGCGCTATAGGATTTCCAGATTCTAATTTTAGGGTTTTTTTTTTACCAAGTCCCACGGACGATAATTTTCTCAAGTCGTGGGTTGACTATTCCAGACGAGCTTAATTACCAAATTCGAATACCTCCGTTTCTTGCTTGATGAGATTCGCGCTGCAACCAACGATTTCAATGACGGTTTTTTGATCATCCAAGACAATGGGTTTAGCTTGTACAAGGGATGTATGGTGGGGGGAACTAGTGTGGTTGGATCAAACGGTACCTATTGAGAGAAGAAAACTCGACCAAACTAGTTAGTGCGGAGATTCGGGTACAATTTCTGACCCGTCACCCTAACATACTCTCTTTGATAGGATTTTGCAATGAGGGGCATGAGTTTATCCTCGTGTACGAATGCATAGTCAATGGGACGTTGGAAAAGTCATCTCCATTTGAAACCGATGTTGGTCCTCCTTTTTGGAAAAAGCGACTCGAGATTACGAACGCATGCTTATCAACTATATGTTGAGGTTCTTACTAAGGAAGATTAAGGGGTATTATTTTAGTATAAAAGTATGTTGAATCCTTAGAGGTGTATTTAAGAAATATGGCGGGAATCGAAGGGAATTAGGACCAATAAATTAAGAAAAGAAACAGAAAATGCAAGACGGGGATTTTACGCTTTTCCCCAATTGTGTAGTTGACCAAATGCACGGCTCACACTAATTTTCCCCATGTATCAAACAAAGAATGGAGTACTATTTACACCCATTTTTGGCCAAAATTCATAAAATCAATTTGTTGGTTAGAAGAAGGCCTTGAATGATGCTTTCAGGCCTTGAAAAGCCTCATGATCGGTCATTCACGAAATCAGGCCAATTTGAAGGCCACTGATGGAGTTGAGTTTGCAAAGGCCTGGGCCAAATTAATGCCTAAGATTTCGTCATCACAAGACCAAGCCCAAGATTGGCCGAAGACTTGGGTTGACCCACTAGATCTAAGTGTTTTATCCAAGCCCAGGCCAGTTCTTAGAAATAATAAGGCCTTCTAAGTGGGCCTCAATCAGTTAAAACCCAAGTTTTCTTTCTAGACTTGGGCTCGCATGGCTTACAAAGAAATTCGAGGGCCATAATTCACCTTGAGTTCAGGCCCAATTGATAGATTGGCCTAATTCCATACAAGTGTCACATATGGCCTGTTAATTGGCCAGGAAAAGGCCTCAAGCTGCTCACAAGCTGCTCAAAGGCCTATAATGTTCTTGCTAGATAGGTCTGGACAAGCAGCTCAAAGGCCTAGAAGCTCCTCCCTAGCAAGCTGCTCAAGCAGCTCAAAGGCCAAGTTGCTCACAAGCAGCTCAACCAGGCCTGCATTTTTGGCCTTGGTGGGCCCAAATATCCCTTTTTTACAAGCATCCATGCATGCAAACAGCTCAACTAGACCAAGACATGTGGCAGCCATGCATTGAGACATCCCAAGCAGCTCACAAGCAGCTTAGGCCTGCACAAGCAGCTCAAAGGCCTAGAATGTTCTTACTGGGCAAACCTGGGTAAGCTGCTTACAAGCAGCTCAAGGTCTGAGTGGATCCCATCCTTCAGCATAAAACAAGACCAAGGACAGGTAGCGTACATGCAGCCCCTTGGAGCTGTTGGATAGTGATTCATCTAGACCTAAGCAAGCTGCTCACAAGCAGCTCAAAGGCCTGGATGCAGAAGTTCCTTTTACTCTTTTACAAAGTTTTATGCAGAAAAGAAGGGCTTTTCAGGCCTTTACCATTTCCTTGGAGTAGGCACGTTTTGCTCAGAGAACACCCCTCATTGGACCATTTTGAAGCTGCTCAAAGCCTAGACCTTTGCTAGAAGGCCACATGGCGACCATGCATTGGAGCATTTTGAAGCAGCTCAAGGTCTGTGACTCCTATAAATCCCAGTTTTGGAGGCTTTGGCCAGGGTCCACGACTATAAAGCCTCCGGCTTACCCTATTTACATTTCAATTATCTTTTATCTTTCGGTCCACGACCAAACAAGCCCACGGCTTACCCAAATTATTTTTCAATCATCTTTACATTCCCGCAAAGTATTTTATCTTTCAGTCCAATCTAGCCCGGCCTAGATTTTATTTCCTTTCATTTCCATGTAACTAGACTTTATTAAACCGTTAATAAAGTCCTTTTATTTCTGTTTTAGGCCTTGCTCTTCCTTTCTTTCCATTTTTCACACGATTAGGAAATATTAAGTCCTTAGCCTGACAAGGCAAACCACGAACCTCCATACGGCCTCACCCCTTAGGCCGTACGCAATGGTCTGTACGAAGTCAGATTGAGGCATCCAGGCCTTAATAAGAATTTGGGCAGCAAACCTGCCCTGACACGCCCGCATCAGGCCTGGAACTGCACTACTCGCTGTTCCTAGGCCCATTGTCACTTTTTGGAAGGAAACAAACAAGTACAAGTTACATTGGCTGCATTAATTAACGTAATACATCTGCCTAGGTCAAACCCCGAATAGCAAAAAACATGCAAACACACTAACAACTTTGAAAAAAAAGTCATGGATCTTCTGAATTGAAGTGTAATTGGCCCGTAAAAGGACTAATCAACAGAGTCTTCTGAAGAAAAAAAGTCATGGATCTTGAAATTTATTACCAAAAAATAAATTGAAATTTCTTAACAATTTATTCATTACCGGAAACAGCTTACAACTTTTCAACAACACAAATTTTTCATTAGTGGAAACATCCCCTTATTAGCTGAGTTTTCACAACTATATGCCGAAGTTCTTACCGAGGAGTATTAAGGGGTATTATTGGTATAAAAGTATGTTGAATCCTTAGAGATATATTTTAGAAATATGACGGGAGACCGGCACGTAAAATGCTCTATAATAGACCAAACAAATTTGAAAATTTGAAAACAGACTGGACCCAAGCTGGCAAAGATTAAGCAAAAAGGGTTTGTTATTCAAGTAAAATTATTCAGTAGTACCGAAGCACTGCCATAACCACACATTTTCATAATGTCAACGATTAATGTCTTGTTTGGAACATTTTTTGAAAAGCATTTTTCAAAAGATTCTTCCTACTTCCAATCATTTCCATCTTTATCTCTCTCCACTAATTACTCTTACTACATTTTCAAAAAAAATTCAAAAAGTGTTCCAAACAAAGTACAAGTATATGCAACTCACAAAAATATGGAGTTTTGAAATACTCGTTATTTAATAGTTTGTATTTGATCAGTTCATATGAATCTTTTTATGAATGTATCAATTAGAGCCAATGTATTATATATAACCAACAAGTTCCACAGACGATAATTTTCTCAAGTCGTGGGTTGACTTTATCAAACTTCAAATAAGGTTGCATACCACACTGTGGCGGTTTCATGACCAATATCGCTCATCCCTCCTTGTCTAATGTTTCCTTAGAGATTCTCCGGACCATTTCAGATTAGGCAAATTTTCGTAGTTGTCCCTCTAGTTTTATGACCGTTTCAATTTCATACCTCTAGTTTCAATTGTCTCAATTTTGTCCTTGTAATTTGTTTACGTTCCAAATTAGTAAAATCGTAAGCACCGTTAATGAAACTAACGGAAAATATGGTTAAAAAATTAAGTGCTCCAGTTTTCAATCCAATAGAATCGGTGCGAAAATCTAATTTTTTTGATCATTTTATTCTAGATGGTCGTAATTAATTTTTTGCTCTAAAGCCTTTTAACGAGCACCCGAAGACTCTTTATTTAGTTTCAGGGCTCTCTTAGGGTGCTCATTGAAAGACCTTAGAGCCAAAAATTCATTATAACCATTTAAGATAAAATGATCAAAAAAATAAGATCTTCGCACCGGTTCAAACAGATTAAAAATTGGAACACTTAAAAAATATAGTTAAGAAATTAACTATATTTTAAACTTAGTGAACGACACAAGTTATTGCTCAGGCCTCCAAACGGTGTGGTTCTGTTTTCTTAGAGCATCCACAATGTAATAATCAAAATTAAAAGATTGCTAAAGTTAGCAATGTATGCTTAAAAAAGTGCGTACATTATAATAATCAAAGTTAGCAACCTCCTAACTAATAATCAAATTTGGGCATTTGAATAATCAAAAGTAACAATGTAGGACTTCACATTGCTAATTTTAGCAATCTTCTAAATGAATAATTAAAAGCTGACGTGATAAGTTTTGATTATTACATTGCGGATGCTCTTAAAGGATTACTTTAGCACTAGCATGCCCCGAAACGGCAGTGCTTTGAGGCGCTGCAAATGGCAGCCATTTTCAGGCGCTACACTACAGGAACCGGGTCCCATGTATTCCATCGTTTTCAAAAATAAAGTTCGTTTGTGCTACAACTGAAAGAAGTTGTACTTTAGCCAAGTTGATCACACCTTGGTTCTTAGTAATTGTTTTTTTGGGTTTGATTTTGATCTTTTTCAAAGCCCACCTTTCTTCCTAATTGTCAGCCCCCCTGATCTCAATCTTCGCTCTGGAAAAACGGGTCTGGTCCTTGTCATGTACAATTTGATTAGGAAATAGTAGGACTTAAATAGTCAACGGATAAGTAGCAAGTACTGCATCATTTTGGCTCCTCATGAGTCAGTCGACATATGGATACCATGAAGGGAAACCAAGCCATTATTAATAACACCAGAAATTCTTATTTCAAGGACATTTCAAGAGTAACGCAATCCACTAGTGGTGGCCGCTTCCTAAGCTAGCTTCTATTTAATTAAGTACATCACTCTCTTAATTGTCGCTTGCGCGCACACACTCACTCTCTCTCTCTCTCTCTCTCTTGGAACGAAATAAACAACCTAAGTGGGAATCCAAGGTTTCTACAACTCTTAACACATGCTAGTGCAGGCCAAATATGGCCTCTTTTCAACGACTTCTTCAACCTATACAAATGGCTGCCATTTGCGTGGCCTTGAATCTTCATTGCAAATGCAACTGGCTTGGGAAAATTCCGTCAGACATGGGTGATGAG
This sequence comes from Rhododendron kiyosumense, assembly GCA_019656275.1. Lineage (NCBI taxonomy): Eukaryota > Viridiplantae > Streptophyta > Magnoliopsida > Ericales > Ericaceae > Rhododendron > Rhododendron kiyosumense. The sequence continues at coordinate 13,075 of BPLS01010920.1, read as the reverse complement.
TTACATATGGCCGATGTCCCCTGATCCTACAACAACGTCATCTCTACTGAAACAAGTTCACAGTCAGTGGACAGAGCTATCTTATTTCAAATTTGGTTCGTCCATGTTAATGTGATTGGCATTTTCCGGATACCAACAAACCATTTGTGCCTGTAATCATTTCAAATTTCATGTAGTATTTTTCTGTACGGGTTTTTCGGTGATAGAGTGGCTAGGTGTGTCTAGATTTTCCAACTCTTGTTTGAAGCTGTGACTTAGAGAAGAGCATCTCACTTGGTGCCATGCGCTATCGAATCCAATATCAAGAGTTATAATCATGCATTTTTCATATAGTTTATGAAAAAATAGTGTATGCAGTAACATGTCATTGTAGCATCTAGTCGTTGAAATCTGTTTACGAAGAGCCTTAGGTATTAGTCCCTGAAACTTTGATTTTATAAAATCTGGGCATTAGTTTAAAGTGTGCTAAGGCATGGAGCACCTGGTGTTGAGAATTTTTGTTCGAAAATTTTCTTAGGCAAGGGGAGATCAGAATGTCAGCGCTCGTTGTGTGCTTCCTAAGGGAGGGTGCGCTTGGACACGTGCCCACAATTGAGCGAGTGCTCTAGAGGCATCATTCAAAGTGTTCCTGATTTTCTAATTAATTTTAATTTTCCGAAAGAGTAGCGGCCGTCGCATGGCGCTCACTAAGCGTGGGAGCACTAACACGCGCCTGATATCTAGCGCCCCCAGAGCGAGCGAGCGCTCTGTCTTTCTAGCCTTCTGATTGGTTGGACTTAGGTCATCATACTTGCACATATAACTGTATCATATTCTCCCATTTGAGGTATAACTTTCCACCAGCCTTTTTTAGAGCAAAAAACCATTCCATTTTTATTTTCATGTGATTTGGTGCATTACATATAATTTAAACTTAGTGTTTGATCATCCACGTCATCCGAGAGATGTACTTCAATGCTAGTGTATATCGTCTAGTTTGATTACTTCAAATTTTATAAAAACATAATAATTGCATACATCATAAGTTGGCCCTTAATTCCTACATGAGCCAAATGAGTTCGGTGTTGACGTAGCTCGGAGACCAAAATGGTGATTCTTGTGGAGTCCTTTGAATTCAAGAGGAGGACCAGGTACTATTACAAGGGGTGAAATTAGGTGTCACGAAGGGTGTCGTAGATAATTCTCAGTTCGGTATATCTCTTGTACCCTTTTTTAATTAACAAAAATTGGTAGCTATTGTCCGTGATTTTATGCTTGGAGTGTTTAGACCCCAAGTAATTTCCACGTATATCGCTTTGTCTTGTCTCTGTTCATTAATTGCTTTTGTTTAGTTCATCTTGTTGTGATGATTGAGATGGAACCTGATTAATTGCTAAATTACAATTTAAATTTCATTTTTAAATTGCAATTCCATTCACCCCCTCCGGGACTTGGTAGCACTTTTGGGAATTTCAGTCCAGCATTTGCGTTATCAAACCGCTGTCTTTTCGAGCTTAAGTCGTCTTATTTAAAATTTTTCATCGGTTCATATTTTTATACTTTTTCGATTCATCTTGTCTAGAAGAACGATTAACCCTAAAATTACATCAAAAAGTTAAACAAAAAGTTACAAAAAATAAAAAATGGCAAAATAAGTTCCAAACTATAAGTTTAAAAGAACGTAGCCTTATAAAAGTCCAAGGAAACAATTGGGGTTTTTTTTTGCTCGGCGAAGAAAATTTTATTAGCTCGAAAGGGGTACATCGAGAGAGGAACTCGCTAAGCACATACGCTTAACGAGAGAGGAAAACAAAGCAGAAAAACAGGAAAAAAAACACAGAGTACCATCCAACAGAAAATTGGAGCGCCCCCACCCTCAATGCAAGTTTCACTTGCTACACTTTCTCCTTTCTCATTCCATCAATATAGCCCTTGAAATCTTCTACCGAATGCACCTTAATATCGAATTTCACCTTGACCCACATTGCCACCCTAGTTTTAATTAGCTCCCCAAGATCCTCCACTCGCCAAGACGCATTGTTGAAAACAATCTCATTCCGAGCCAACCAAACAGACCAAATTGCAGCATGGAATGTCGTTTCCCACAAATATTTCTCAAGATTTTTGAAACCACTACCTATCCACCATGTGAATAAATCAATCAGAGAGCCAGGGCATACCCAACAAACATGCCACCAGTCTATCAACAACGACCAAACATCCCAAGAAAATTGACAATGCAGGAAGAGATGCTCCGGAGTTTCGAGATGCACTGAACAGAAGGGGCACAAAAACAATTGGGGTTTCTAATTCTTCAAACTAATCTTAGAGTTCTCAAACTTGCAACCAGACGAATTTTCAGTAGTCCCAAAGTCTTTGTGCCAGTTGCGAGTTTTGTTTTGATTTTTTTTTGTTACTCTTTGGTTTTTTCTATGATTGTGTCCATAATTTTCTTGCAATCTGCAATTGTGGATATATTTAAGGTTGGGTATGTTCGATTGGTTTGCAGCCTTTATGGAACCGGTAGACCAATGGACTCTCAATACGCCAGCTAGTTTTACTGGTTATAATAGACCAAACAAGTTTGAAAATTTGAAAACTGACTGGACCCAAGCTGGCAAAGATTAGGCAAAAGGGGTTTGTTATTCATGTGAAATTATTCAATAGTCACACATTCTCATATTATCATGACGACTGTTTCAAAATACCTTCTTAGAAATTAAATATTTATTTCACATTTTCAAATTCAAAAATAATGTAAATAAAAAATAACTTTTTGATTTTTTTTTTGTACTGTATAAAAGTTCTCAACGAGATCTTTCGAACAAGATCCATATTATATATTTTTATATTTCAATAAGTCAACTATGTTTTGACTTTGAAATTATTTTCTTAAAAAATAAAGACTTATTTCCCATTCTTGAAGATTTGAACGGTATGTATTCCACGTAAATATGTGATTTTGAAACAATCCTAAATAATTACTCGATCGTTATTCAATAGTTTGTATAGTTGAGTTGAGTTCATATGAATCTTTTAATGAATTTATCAATTAGAACCAGTCTAGTATATACGATGAGGGTATACTGAAATTCCACAATTGGTTTATAGTTATCTGAGGTAGGTTTCTCCTAAATACAGTAAGAACGGATTAGGATACTATAAGCGGAATTAAAATTTGTAGCAGTCACTGTGATTCTGTACCAAGCATACAAACTGGTCCTGTTTAATTAGAAAGTTATTTTGTTTACTTTGTAGAATTAATTTTCTTATGTTTTCACTTGTTTGATTTAATTAAAAATTTTGATGCACGGGAGTATAATTTCCTGGATCCCTAACTTACTGAATTGTTTAGATCTAGTGAGGCGAGGAGGAAAGATGTTGGCGTGACAAATACTTTATAATGTGGGCAACAAAACAACATCGACAGTGCGCTCTAGGATTCCCAGATCCTGATCGACCGGAGGGATTTGTAATTAGAGACTATAATATACTCCTGTTGATATTATTTTGACCAATTAAGTCCCACATACGATAATTTTCCCACGTCGAGGGTTGATTCTATCAAGCTTTAAAAAAGGTTGCATACCACACGGTGGGGGCCACTTGAAGTTGACCACATCCCCATGTCCTGCTCTAGTTCTAGAATAAATTATATACAGCGACTGTATACATATTTTGTTTCTTTCAAATCAATTATATTATATCACTGAATATGGACATTTTTTTTATAGAAGAGAAGGTCAGAGCAGGTGATTTTTTAGGGGTAGAATCGTCATTTACCCTCATTTCGTTAATAGAGTTTGTTAATTTTTTATTTTATATAGTTGGGAGAGTCTATATGGATGGTTTTAAATATTAGGAGGTTTCCGTGAAAAAAGTTGATAGTTGAGAGGGTGTTTGTGGAATTTCACATTTTAGTTTTTACTACTAGTTAAAGCTGCTGGAGACCACAAATTGGAAACCACTTGGAGACGACCAAACCCCCTGTCCTGTTTTACAAGAGTACTCTTCGGCGATCAAATAGTATCATCAACGCGGTTTACATCAATCTCTCTCATCCCTCCCTCCCCCATTGTCCAGTGTTTATGAAAAATTGAACACACCATTTCTGATGTTGCAGATTCGAGTCATGGAATAACCTTCTTTTCACGTTGACTTTTTACCCTTTAGCAGGAGAACTTCCGGAATCTTTTACAAGGTAACTTCTACTGTTTTTGTTACTTTTTGTCAAATAATTGTAACGATGTATGGTCTAGATTTTGATTGTCTCGTTGAGTCTAAGGATCCTTGGACTTGAAAGAAAATATGTAGAACAAATAGCATCTGCAGGTTTATCTTGTTTAGCTGACTTCAAAATTATCATCTCCAGTCTATAAATTGATCTTCTAAACCTGTTAATTGAGATGCGCATAACTTATCTGGTCACCATAATTAGTTATTAAAATTACAACAAACTAATTTGATTTCTATGTGTTTTTCACCGACACCTCCAATCGTCAACTGTTGTCCAAACATGTGAGGTAACGATCCAAAAGTTTCCGAAAATTAACCCTTTCGAATAATAAAAGCAAGAAACCATCAACTCCCCGTTTTTTTGAATAAAAATGACTTTTTTTTACCCGTGGGAGAAGCTATTTTGAAAAAAGAGAGGGTAAAATTGATTAACAACTACTTAATTTTTACTACTCAAATGGGGATAATGCGTGTCCCCTACCCAAATGGGGACACCGGTTATAAACGGTATAACAAACCACAAATTGACATAACTTGTTGTGCTATTGTGTGGATCATTTTTTAAAATGGCATAACAATTATTATTATTATGTCATAACACTTTTTTCAAAAATGACATAACAAACCACTCGAAAGCATAACACTTTTTAAAATGTCATAACAAGTGTTATGCCATTATTACAAAAATGGCATAATATAACCACTCAGAGGCATAACAAAAACCTTTCGGAGGCATAACCGGTGTCCCCTTTTGGGTAGGGGACACCATAGGATTTGCGCTCAACTAAACCATTTTTTGTTGGAAATTTATTACTTTCTGTTCCAAAAACTAATAATTGAGAGCTTTTTATTAGTTATATCTAAATTTGTCAATATAAGCCACTTTTAACTAATTTCATCAAGAGTAGTTGTTGGTTGATTGTCGATGAAATAATGAATATTGAAGCCACATGATGATTATATTCAGTTCTCACATGTGATGGTATCTGTCATTAAGACAAATCTCGAAGAGTGTCAGTGAAGTTTTCCCAAAGAGATCGTTCTTTCTCTTTATAGTCATTTCTTGTGAACGTTCTTTCTCTTCAATTTTTTTCTCTCTTCAATTGATCGGGTGCTTTTTTACTAGTAGTTGAAGTTGCTGCAGAGTACAAAGTGTGGGCCACTTGGAGACGATCATACTCCCATGTCCTGTTCTAGCTAGTTGTCTTCCTCAATATCTCTCATTTCCCATTGTCTGGTGTTTCGCAGAAATCCTCCAGATCATTTCAGCTTCAGAGATGGAGAATTTTGCACGAGGCCCACTAGCCATTTGCATTTCCAGTGGTGCGCATTCAGGTAACAAATTTCCGTTTCCTAATCCAAGGAATCCCTTTGTTCAAGCGGAAGCCTTGTTCACTGACTTGGGTGAAATTCCGCATGCCTTGCCGTTTCCTAATCCCTTTGATCAAGAGGGAGCCTCGTTCACTAACTTGGGTGAGGTTCCGCATGCGTTGCCGTTTCCTAATCCCTTTGATCAAGAGGGAGCCTCGTTCACCAACTTGGGTGAGGTTCCGCATTCGTTGCCGTTTCCTAATTCCTTTGATCAAGCCGGAGCGGCCTCGTCCACTGACTCGCTCTCTTTAAAGAGCTGGGAGATTGCAATTGATGGTGGCATGGATCAATTGGAGGAATCTTGTCCTTTTATTCCACTATGCAAAATATTAAAAGCTACTAATAACTTTGACGAAAAATTAGTTATTGGAACCGGGGGATTCGGAAAGGTATACAAAGCAATCATCGACGATGGTGCTACAACCACCGTTGCTGCCATAAAGCGGTCGAATCCCGAGTCCAACCAAGGTGTAAAAGAGTTTTGGACAGAAGTAAAGTTGCTTTCAAAGCTCCGGCATACAAATCTTGTTTCGCTCATTGGCTATTGCAACGAGCATCAAGAGATGGTACTTGTTTACGAATATATAGCTCGTGGGACACTTGCCAATCATCTTCGCAAAACAAGTAGATATTATCTAACATGGGAGCGAAGGCTCAACATTTGCCTAGATGCTGCTCTCGGACTCGACTACCTTCATAATGGTACCGAACATGGTATCATACACCGAGATGTGAAAAGCACAAACATTTTGTTGAACGAGAATTGGGTAGCAAAGGTTTCTGATTTTGGCTTATCTAAAAGCATTCCAAGTAATACAACCACCCATGTTACCACAAACGTCAAAGGAACGTTTGGGTATTTTGATCCAGATTACTTCTCGACCAACCGACTAACCAAGAAATCTGATGTTTACGCTTTTGGGGTGGTGTTATTGGAAGTCCTGTGTGGTCGGCCACCGATAGATGGAAGACTTGAGGAGGAGCAAATTAGTCTAATTCATTGGGCGCAAATGTACATCAATAAGGGAAATATTGACCGAATCATTGATCCGTCTTTGAATGGAGAAACAACACCACATAGTCTTAAGCACTTTGCCGAACTTGCCAACAAGTGTTTACATACTAAACCGAAGGAAAGGCCTACAATGGCTGAAGTAGCGCAGAGCCTTGACATTATATTGGAGTCATTTCGGGGAAGATTGCACGCAAAGGCATTTCAGGGCATAAAATTTTTGCCTAAAGGTATGAATCGTTGGTGGAGAGCAGGGAAGGGCAACGGTTCAAAAGATGGTGGAGGACCAATTTTAGTTGGCCTTAACCGATCGTTATACCCCCGTTTCTCGCTTGTTGAGATTCGCGCTGCCACGAATGATTTCAATGATGGTCTATTGATCAGGCAAGACTTTTCGTTTAGATTGTACAAGGGATGTATGGTGGAGGGAACTCGTGCGGTTATTATCAAGCGGTACAATATGGGCGGAAGTGCCTCTATTGGGGAACAAGTCAGTGCCGAGATTGGGGTACACTCTCTGACTCGTCACCCTAACATAGTCTCTTTGATAGGATTTTGTGAAGAGAAGCATGAGTTGATCATCGTGTACGATTACATGGTAAATGGGACATTGCAAAGTCATCTCGACGAACCCGATAAGGATCCACTTCTTTGGAAAAGGCGGCTTGAGATTTGCATTGGCATTGCACGAGGTCTCGAATACCTCCATACGAACGTAGAACAAGAATTCGTCCACTGCGACATAAAACCATCAAACGTTTTATTGGACAATGAATGGGTCGCGAAAATTGGCGATTTTGGACTTGCTGCACCGATTCCAACTAGCATGGCAACCGAGGGCGTGCAAACAGGAATTCGTGGCACGCTGGGATATCTTGACCTTGAGTGCTTTCATACTGGTAAAATGACAACGAAAACTGACGTGTATTCTTTCGGTGTCATGTTGTTGGAAGTATTGTGTGCTAAGAAAATTATAGATTCCAACCGAAACAACGATAACGTTTACTTACTTGAATGGTTCCGCATATGCATCAAAAGTGGAACTATCGATGAGGTCATTGATCCCTATCTTATCGGAAAAATCGCTCCTGAATGTTTTAGGCACTACGTCAATATTGCACTAAGCTGCCTGGCTAACGAGGGGATCCGACGCCCTTTTACAAATGATGTGTTGGGTAGCCTTCAATCTTCATTGGAAATGCAAGAGGCTTGGGAAAATTCCGTCCAGATGGGTGATGAGTTGCATACGTCCAACATCACCCAATCCTACAACGACGTCATCTCTGTCAAAAGCAAATTCACAATCGGTGGACAGAGCTATCTTATTTCAGATTTGGTTCGACCATGGACTCCAATATCCTCGCTGGAATACTCGTCATCCTCAGAGTAGAAATTGTAATTGGGTCCAATCACCAAATCTAATATTTCTGCACTTTAGGGTCTGGGATTTTCACACAATCCTAAAATAATGTGGCAGAATTTCTTACGCAAATATGTGTCTATGTCTAGCTTTCCAAATTACTTGATAAATTAGTATGGTGGACTGCTTCTTTTCTTTTCTTTTTAGATCTGCTGGTGGACTGCTTGGTTGTGGTGGGTATTATCAACATTTTTGCATAATTGTACCGGATTAACGACAATAAGGTAATCAGTAATCGTCAAACGACCAACAAACATACAATTAAGAAAAAAAAATCGGAGAGCACGAGACAAAAAGAGTTAGGGGTTGTTTGATAACTTGAATTTAGCACTTAAAACCAAATCAATTAAGTAACACGTGATTCAGTAGGTTTGATAACCACATTTTACATTACTGACCAAATTAAGTGATACTTAAAATGAAGGCTAAAAAGTTAAAAAAAATTAAGTAGTTTTGAGCTATTTAATTCTGGCTGAATTTTTGTGTACATGCATTCAACTACCATACCACCACCACCACTCCCACAACCACTCCATCACCACCATCACCTCCACCACTCCACCACCGCCACTACCACTTCACTACCATCATCATCAATCCACCACCTCCACTCCACCACCACCGCTTCCACTACCACTTCACCACCATCAATCCACCTCCACCACCACCACCACCACTCCAGCCCACCACCACATCACCATCACCACTACCACGCTGCCGTCGCCACCACCATAATGCCACTGTTGCACAACCACCACCTAACGCCACCATTGCACAACTACTACACCACCTAACCATGCACCACCACTCACCACCACCACCACAACTTCAACCACTCCATCACCACCACCACTCACCACCACCACCACAACTTCAACCACTCCATCACCACCACCACCACCACTACTCCACCGCCACCTCCACTACCACTCTAGCCCACTACCACACCGCCACCACCACCACCACAATGCCGCCGTTGCACAACCACCACCACCGCATGCACCACCACTCACTGCCACCGTTACACCACCCACTGCCACCATTCCACCACCATCAATTCACTACCAGCCCACCATTACATCACCACTCCAACACCACCACCACTCTCGCTCCATCCCCACCCCTCACCACTTCACCATTACCATAAGTATCTTGTGACGTACCATTAGTAAATTAAGAGAGAATTGGAACTAAAATTAATTCATTATTTTTTTAATTCAATGCTTAATATATTTATCAAACAATTTTTCAGCTTAAGAAATTCAGCATTCAGCTTTCAGAATTTAATTTTTCAATTTCAGTTTTATCAAACAGCCCCTTAATGTGTCTTCCCAATCAAAGCAATGGGTGATATTCCACATCTCAAAAGAGAAAGAAAAAGGGAAAAAATCTTTGCAATTGGGTCAAGAAAATGGGGGTGGGGGGTTTGGTGTCACAACAAGAAATCATGCTTTTTTGTGAGGGAATTTTTTGCAAGGAAATCAATTGCCTAGCTAAAGGAAGGGTATTGGCGAGGAAATTACGGTTTCCTTGCTAATGTGATGACAGCGGTGTTCTATTGTGTGGTGGAAGGCATATTTTCCTCGCTATTTCCTTGTCACTAAAGAGTATTTGCGACAAATTTTCAAATTTTCTCGCAAATTCTTGGTGCCGAAAATTTGGCGGGAATTTTTTGTATTGGCGGGAAAAATGAATTTCCGAGGAATGCAAAATTTTGTAGCCAAAAAGCTGTAGTGTTTTTTTTGTGTCAAACTTATTTGGACGCTAAAGTTGTAAACATTTTGTGAGGAGTTATGTTTCTCGCAAAAATATTGGTTATTTGGTTGGAAATAAAGAATTGGTCACCAAAAGCCTATACATACCTTTTGAGGGGAATATGTGTTCCTCGCAAAAAATTGGTGGTTATTTGCGAGGAAATAGTAAATTTATCGCTATAAGCCTATACTTTCTTTTTGTGACTAGTTTAGTCCATGCAACAGTTAAAAGCATTTTGCGAGGAATCATCGTTGCTGCAAAAAGAAATTAACACATACAAAGAAATTAAAGTCTTATAGTGCACCACATGAGACCTTCTTTTGCGATTAGAATCGTCTATTTTTTACTGAATATGGACTAAATCACTTTGTACTAAGAATAAAGTTGATCGCGTATCGTTAAACACTTGATCAGACATAAAAATTTCATTTTATCAACGAATTTTCATAAGGATGAAGGATTTTCAAATTGACAAGCTCAAAGAAATCAACGGTATCAATCGTCATGGTTGTATTATAGTTGTGTGGTTACTATACATTCATCTACACTAGACGACTTAGTTTACTACGAAGTGAGTTGAACACAGAGATTCAAAAGGTCATTGTTGAGTCTATTCTTACAATGGGCGATCTAAACCGTTAGAATTTCATATTTTACCAATTCAATTAGTGTAACCTAAATTGGAGATCATCGGATATTAACAACTACTTGATCGGACGACATTTAATGCGTCCGAAGGTATTAAAGTCTCATAATGCACCACTTGAACACCACTCGAGGTATTTATTTGTGATCAAAACCGTTTATCTTTTGTACCATGTAGAGTAGATCATTCCTACCCAACCAACAATGAAGTTTAGCGGATACCCGTTAGAGCATCTCCAACCTTGACCCATTTTAAGACTCAAATTTAAAATTTGGGCAAAACTCACAAAAAAATCCTCTCTAATCTTTGACTCAAAACCTTCCCCATTATGGGTTTTACCCATTTTTTTTCCCAAATTTGAGACAACCCAAGTCTCTCCCCATTTTTTTTCCCAATATTCCAACGGCTCTTTTATCATTTCAACGACTCTTTTCATGCCATTCTGAAAGCATCGTGTCGGCTTTCTCAAGCTTGGATACTTGCAACTCTCTCTCTCTCTCTCTCTCTCTCTCTCTCTCATGGCCGCTGCTGCCCGAACGAGTTCCTACAGACGGAAAAGAATGGAGGATATATGGATCAGAGTTCTGTGGGTGGTGGTAACTGGTAGACTGTTTGGGTGGTTGGCGGTGGTTATGGAGGTGGGCCGAGTTCTTTTCTTCTTCTTTTTCATAGCAGTCTGTCACTCTCAACCCCAAATCAAATTTGTTCCCTTCTATTATTTATATTATAATTGCTATTCAATACTTAAAAAATAATATATTTGGGTAAAAAATCATTTTGCCATTGGAGAGAGTCTGACCCAAAATGAGTTTTTTCCCAAAATTTGACCCAAATTTGAGTAAAATTTTGGCCCAAATTTGAGTAAAATTTTGGATTAAGGCTGGAGATGCTCTAACAACCTCATTGGGATAGTTTAGTAATGCCAACAAATGATTAGACTCATCTAATTTTTTTATTTTATATAGATATATAAAAGTAGTTCTATGAGGTAGTTGCGGATGTGCGATCAATTTGAACTTTGACATAGAAATTCAATTTGATGAGTCTTGCAAAATCAATGGTTCAAATAATTGAGTAGAGATCTGGACGTGACGAACTAATTTCACTATGATAGATCGTAAGACTTAAATCTGAACTCTCTCCTCATCTCTCTCTTTCATAACGAATTTGCAATACTTGAAGGTATTATTGGTTCTCTTTCACATATTTTGCTTAATCTGCACTTTCGGGGCTTGGTAACTGAGTTTCCCTTGAATTTTTCTGTTCAGAGACACCTTATTTTTTCTGGTAATGAGTTACAATATATATTGATGTGCATAGTGGGTCTGTATAGTGGTGTGTGAGTTTGTGGTTGAATGATTTAGCACTCCTCTCTCTGAGTTTGTGGTTGGGCTAGCGAAGTCTTTGTTCTGCCCGTAAGGTGTTTGATGTAAGGTCTCAATGACATTTCCAGGGAAAATACCACCAAACTAACCAACTGTTTCAACCATAGCTGTCCCCTATTCCTTGTACAAGTCCAAACACATCTTTTAGGGATTTACTACTTGTCTGCGATGCTTTTGATGAAATTTATCAGAAGCAATCGGAGTGGGTTGTGTCTGATAAAAGCTTGAGGGTGAAGAAATGTCAAAATGTGGTGGACAAGATTGTTCCTGTTTATAGGAAGTTTATGGGCAATTACACACGGTAAGATTAAAAAAAAATGTTGTCACTAGTCACTTTTCATCAACTCCTGCTGCTGCATGATCGTGTGTATAGTTAATGTTTGTTTTTTTTTTTATCGGCATAGTTAATGTTAATTGATAATCGTTATGTTTATGGGCATAATCGTTCCGTTCAGGATAGTGGCCATGTGGAGCCTAAGCTACTATACCCTACGCTCCTTGACCTTAGCTTCATCTATCTTCCCACTTCAGGTCTTTGAACCCTTGTTTACCGTCTGCACCCCAAGACAAGATAACAAATGAAAAAAAGAAATAAAAGAGAAACATCATTGAATCTATCCTATATCCCTTTTTATTGTATTGTGCAAGGGACCTAAAACGTAAACCTAACACATTGATTATGATACACGTGATGTTCCACTCTGTTCTTCCTGATTGGTCGATTAAAATCCTTGCGGAAAATGTGTAGTTGTCCTTTCCACTTGCAATATCCATATCAATGTATTTGCTTTTTCATGTATGTATTGTCTGTGAATTCTGTTATTAGTACTGAAACTAGTACCTTGTATAGTTATTGCAGCACTAAATAATCATGATTTCACAACTACAGTATGCTAGTAGTTTAATCATAATCCATATTCCATATGACAGTACCCAAGGAATATGGTACTAGATTATCTCATCAGTGTTCTTGAAGTCGATTTTGTTCCTCAGAATTCAGTGTTTAAAGGTAAGTTGGTTAGGTCGTCGATTCCTTTTCTATTTGGTGTCTAGGTCATTAATCCCATGGGTTCAGCAATTCTCTGTTTCATTGCAGAAAATATGGATTGGAACCTTCTGAAGGCATTGCTAAACATGATTCTGACAAATCTATGAGCAAGTATATTTCTGGGAAAACTGTCCTATCATTTCCTTAGGAAGACCCTCTTCTTATACTCTTCATTATTCTATACAATAAATGTTTACAACTATCCAATCCCAAAGATTAAGCC
>BPLS01010916.1:0-11727 GCA_019656275.1 Rhododendron kiyosumense | reverse complement strand
CAGAGATTCCATTCATCTTAATCTAGCAAGTCCAGCATTAGCATGTATAAGCGTGAATGTGCTTTGTAAAGCATCAATCTTTTTAGCGGACTTGTATATTGCATCTGTGTTGATGAATGCATAAGAGCTTCTTTGTTCTAGATTGAATTCGAATCATTCGGACTGCGTGCGTATTGATACGTGCGGGATCTTGTTGGAAACCATCCAGGTTGAAGATCATTGGGAGAACAAATCTTTCCCACAAACGGCGCCAGCTGATGAAGCAGTTTTTGGTCACCTCTAGAGGTGGGGTTCCTCAATCGTCCATCTAACCCTCCAACTGATGAAGCGGCTTCCGGCGTGCTCGATCAGCGACCTGCGAACAGAACAGAAAGCTATGGGCATCGGCTTGGTTGTCAGCATCACCCATGCAATGCCTAAGTCAGTCGATCTGCTTTAGAAGATAGCATGGACTAGGTATGAGTTGTGTAGTATTGCGTACCTTTCTCTTATGCAGGTGGTGTCTTTATATAGGCATCTTGGGAGGAGTCCCTTTGGGAATGGGACCCTTGGGTCTCATCCGTTTGTAACAAGTTTAGATAGGTTTTGGAGTGTCCTCTCTAGCTTAGGTCTCTATAATCTTTATCAAGACTAAGAGCCCTGTAACATCTAGATTCTCCATAATTATCCTTAGACTGTATGAACTTCCTTTGTAGCTAGAGTATTTCATAATAATTGGTTCTAGGTCATTAATTTAACCGTCTACCTTCCTAAGGGCCGAGCTGGACGCTATTCGTGCTGAACTGGCTGCTTATACGAGCCGAGCTCATAGGCTAACCTCTGCCCCTAGGCTGGTTGATAGAAAACTAGCTCTTATGTGCTGGACGTCACGCTACTGAGCTAACTTCTTGCCTTAAATAAGAACCCTTAAGTTGTGTTAGGTCACCCAAGCTGGGCTGACCTTGGGAGGTCAGTTTGTACCTATCATCGACCCTGACCCGAAAATTATTACACGGCCCCGACCTCGATCCGATCCCGATTGGGTATTTTTTTTCGTAAGAAATTAAAAAAAATTGGTAATCTAAAAGCAAAATAGAAGATAATAGTTACAAAAAAGTGTAGTTTAGTATAATGGTGAAAATATAAAATTAACAATATAAGGTTTTTTAGTATAATGATAATAATATTAGGGTAAAAATGTTAAATTTGAAGTATAATGATAATTAAATTGGGATAAAAGTGTGTATCTATATAATATGACAGAGTGGTTTTTGAATCCCTAAATTCCCTCCTATATTTTGGGCCCTAGTATCGGTACAAATTTTTTCCGATGGCTGAGATTAACAGGTAGTAGGACTAAAATTATGTTTGGAAACCTACTATTAATTCCTTATTGCATTTTTACGGCTGATTGTATTTTAATTCCCGCCTTCTATTCATTCCTTTCATTATTGGCTTTAAAGGTAATATTTCCAAATTCCTATCAATCATCGAAAACTTTTTGACCGAGCTTCATACGTTTCATTTACCAATTTTTTCCTTTTATTATTGGCCAAGATTCATTCCTTTTATTATACATACCTTTTATCGTACCTACCATTCATTTTCCTCACTACCAATCACCAAAATCCTACCGCAAATTCAATCACCAGAAAGCTTTTCACCATTACTGATAGTAATGTAAGTTTAATTTTTTCAGTTCTCATGCAAGTTTGATTTTTTCATGAACGATTTTTACTCATTGGGTTTCTTTTGCTAAAAATTGGGAGTTTCTTGAATGATTTTTTTTTTTAGTTTCATGGAAGGTATTCAACTTACCGACAATTGGAGCACAGTTGTTGGTAACAGATTGATTTTGGAACATCGACAACTTGAGATCCAAGCCCAACATGCAAATACAAAGACTAATATTGGTCGCCTTAACATTGACCAACGCAATGCTTATGATGCCATTATTTGCTCTGTCTTTGGAAATAAAGGAACTACCTTCTTTTTGAATGGGGGTGCCGGCACAGGAAAGACGTTTTTGTACAACACCGTTGCACAACAATGTCGTCGTCTCGGGCATATAGTGGTTACTGTTGCTTCATCCGGAATTGCTTCTCTGTTATCGGAAGGAGCTCGCACTGCACACTCAACGTTTGCCATCCCATTAGATGTGTTAGAAAATTCTGTCTGCAGGTTTGCCAAACAATCTCTACAAGCAGAGTTATTTAGAAAAACAAAATTGATAATATGGGATGAAGTTCCTATGCAACATAAATATTGCGTTGATGCAGTTGACCGAACATTACGTGATATCCGTGACAATCTTAAACCATTTGGGGGTATCACTGTAGTGCTTGGGGGGGATTTTCGTCAAATTTTACCAGTTGTACCCAAAGGAGTTCGTGAGGAAATTGTTAACGCATCACTTAGGCGCTCTGATCTGTGGGATGATATATGTGTCTTGACATTGACTTTGAACATGCGATTGAATACGACAGATCTTGGAAATGCTGCCTTTGCAAATTTCTTAATGGAGGTAATATTGCATAATAATTTTGATCATTCTTGACATTGATTATTTTTTTGCACTTTTGTTTGATTATTGATTTATACTTCAATATTTTTTTAGGTTGGAACAAACCCTCACGAAGCGGTACACCTTCCATCGACAATAGGTAGATGTCTACATCTAAATGAATTATTATCGAGAGTTTATCCCCAACTGGATGTGATAAATACATCAACCCCAACATTTTTAACTGAACGCACGATTCTCTGCGCTCGGATGATGATGTGAATGCTATAAATGGTACTGCACTATATATTTTTCCAGGAAATAGATACACTTATCTAGCTGCAAATAAAATGTCTGAGGATGATGGAATAGATAGAAGCATCACTAACCGATATCCCATTGAGTATCTTAACTCATTAGATCCTATTGAGCTACTGCCTTTTAAGCTCGAGTTGAAAGTTGGTTGTCCTATAATACTGTTAAGAAATATTGCCCCAAAAGATGGACTTTGTAATGGCACAAGGATGATGGTTGTTAGGTGCGGCTCCCGTATTATTGAAGTAAAGATTTTAACAGGCGAACAATTTGGCAAATTAGCCTTCATACCAAGAATATCTTTATAACCATCATCTTCAGATTTTCCTTTTCATATGACAAGGCGTCAATTTCCAGTTCACTTGGCATATGCTATGACTATTAACAAATCACAAGGACAATCTGTCAAATTCGTTGGAGTCGATTTGCGCGCACCTGTATTCAGTCATGGGCAACTATATGTGGCATTATCAAGGTGCACGTCTTTTGACCGTATAACTGTCCTTCCCCCGAAGAAGAAACAGAATCCACTATCAATATTGTTTACCTTGAAGTTTTGCTGTAGTTTGATTTATCATACCAGGTATAACGAGTTGTAGAGTATTATAATTTAATTTTCTGCGATTATCATATATCATCCCTTAAACAAATGACTTGGCGTACTAATTGGCTTCTGTTGACATATCATTCTTTTTTAGGATTGTGTTCGAGAAGTGTGGAAGCTCAAAAGGATCAATATGCTTGAAGATTTTTAGTTTTGCCATGTTTCATGTTCTCTTTTTGGATGGTGGTTTTTTATTTGATCAAGATTTATGGGTTTGAATTTGTTCTATGTGTTTAGTTGGTTAAATTTGTTAAGTTTTAATTTGCGTGTGCTGAATGTTCGAGCCGTGCCTTCAGGCACGGGCATTCGCTAGTATATATATATATATATATATGCCGAGGCGTGTTCGAGCCGAGTAATGTCGGGGTGGGTACTTCCACCCTGAGCCCTACTCGAACCCAGTCAGGTTTTGAAATTTTAACCCCAACCCTATACCCGAAAATGAGTTGGAAAATCCACCCCATTCGGGGCGGGGTGGGTTCGGGGTGGGGCGGGTCCGATTGCCATCTCTACGCACTCAGGTATTTTTAAAAAAATTATTGAACGGTTAGAATCATCTGCGCAAGACCCGACCCACGCCATCAATACGGTACCTATTGGTACCAATAGCTAGACTCCATTCCAAATAGTGAATGCAATTAATACTGATTTATTATAGTATACTGTATGATTCTCAAAATATATACATGCGTATACGGGAAAAAATATTGGTGCATTTAACATGCATTCAGAAGGATTGCAAAAGATTTGGCAAGCTAGACAAAATTCAGATAAATTAGCAACAAAATTGGTCATGGTGTTTAACAGTTGACCTTTTACGAGTATATATATATATTCCAATGCTTCGACCTTGTACAGGTGACCTTGATCTAAAAATAACATCAAATTATTTGTTCTTGAATATTAGTGATTCCAACCCTTGGCTTACATAATCTTTCTCCACTCTTATACTTCAGTTATAAAAAAAAATTCTTCCATGAAATGTTTGCTAATATTGCAGTATCTATTTTCTTTTCGTCCCTTGTTTTTCAAAATAAAATGGTAGTTGGTGGACATTTGAGGTGAACCGATCGCAATGCCATAATATTAAGATTTTTGCACTTTGATGCGTTGATTCTCCATATAAATTGATGATCCTCAATAGAGGTGACAAATGGGCGGCTATAGGGAGGTTGGAATGGATAATGGCCGGGTTAATTATGAGCGGGTTAAATATGGGTCAATTGAAGGCAAC
The DNA here is from genome assembly GCA_019656275.1 of Rhododendron kiyosumense. Taxonomy (NCBI): domain Eukaryota; kingdom Viridiplantae; phylum Streptophyta; class Magnoliopsida; order Ericales; family Ericaceae; genus Rhododendron; species Rhododendron kiyosumense. The sequence continues at coordinate 7,092 of BPLS01010916.1, read as the reverse complement.
GAGCCGTACACCGATTAATTAATCCATCTTTCTAGACTACAAAATGGTGAGTCCCTTATTTTTCTCATAAAAATTATTGCTATTCTCTATAATTCTTAAACGTTGGAACCCCTATTTATTATTATATTATACGTATAGAGAAGAGGACATGTGTTTGCTTCACTTGAAATTAAGGGCCAAATTTCAAGTGTTTGAAGTTGTTTTTTTGTTTTTTGTTTTTTGTTTTATAAGTAGTGTTTGAAGTTGTTATTAGAGACGTGATATGAGAATTCACTAAATAAGAGTATGTGTATCTAGACACCTATAGTTTTTTGTTTTCTTGGATGGCTTCCCAAGAAAACAAACTCTTCACTGAATGGGGCACTCCTACCCATGTTAAATTAAACCCCACGAATCCAACATCAAGACACTGCTGAAGTAGATGATTTACTTATCCTATCGGCCATTACGTAGCGGGATTTCGGACCTCCGGTATTGTTGTTTACTTACATATCGGCTTGAAATCAGACACAAGGGGAGAGAACTGATGACTGGAGTCATGTTGTCGAATCTTACGACGAGAATAAGTACTTAATCTTAGGACTAGCGGTTGCCGGAAGTTTTATGTTTGTCATATGTTTTTTTGTGTGTGTGTTGGTGGAGATGCACACATTAGGATGCTCAGCAGGCCATTGGCGATGAGCAAGCTGAGATAGAGCTAGTTGTAGCACAGCCAACCCAAGCACACGGACTTGATCGAGTCATGATCGAACAATTTTCTTTACTTGCTTTTCCAGTCAATGAAGCAATCGGATTTGGCGAATCAGAATGTCAAATATGCCAAGACCTGTTTGAGCATGGGAGCAACATACGAGTCCTCCTTGTGTGCAATCATATTTTCATAACAATTGCATCATTGTGTGGTTGACATCACGCACACACTACCCTATATGCCGCCACAACTATGTAGGTTGGGAACCTAGAGTGTAGAACATACTTTGAGTAGATAGATGTAATTGGCTGGCTGTGCTGCGACTAGCTCTATCTCAGTAGGCTCTATTGCACAAACAGTAGTGCAAATCGATTTACGTGATTGATTTGTGCTGTTGTCTTGTGGCTGTTTAAAAAACGTGGCACGGGCACGGCAACGGTACGGAAAAAGCACGTGCATGAAAAATGCACAGAAAAAGCACGAATATGGAACGACATGTGTAAATATAATGGGGCTAGTTGTTACATTTATTTTCTAAGCAAAACAAAAACCTCCTTGGACCTGATTCCAATTGGTGAAATGAAATTTTTGATAAAAATGGATCCTTTAGTTCTCCAATTTACAAGTATATGCACCGAGTATTTTTGGACCTTGCTTTGAACTGAAGAGGTTTGCGCTTGATTCTGAGATGATATCCTTCTTCTTCACATGAGCGAACATTGAAATCATACATATATGTTCATTTGCCCAACATTATTTTGAACAACTCAACACCTGCCCAACCATGAGGTTTAAGAAATAACTTGATTTATTATATCTGTATTAGAACCTGCTCCACTAACAACTTTTTTCATTTTTTTTGGTTTTGTCCTTATTTGAATTTTTTTCGCGTTTGTTCGTTTTGCACCAAAATTTAGACTTTTTGATTCGTCTCAACACGAATTGGAAAAGTAAAAAAAAATTTACTTTTACTCAAATATTTTGAACAAGGACCACTTTTAAGTAAACTTTTTTTTTTACTTTTTCTAGTTAAAAGTGGTCCTTGGGTCACACAAGAATGTCTCGCTGGGGAGACCTCACGATATATAGTAAGTCACTAAGTGGTGGTGCCCATAAGCACCCACACAATAATAAGGGAAAATTTCAAAATGACGCCCATAAGCACCCACACAATAATAAGGGAAAATTTCAAAATGACACCTGAACTTTGCACCAAATGTCACAGAGACACCTAAATTTAAGTTTATTTTAATTAAACACCTGTTCTAACAAAAATTTCAAATTTAGACACCTGAACTTAAGTTTATTTTAATTAAACACCTGTACTAACAAAATCCCTAAATTTAGACCCCCGCCGTTATACTCCGTCCCAAAAATTGCCGACACGGCATCTCCAATCCGTTTAAGTTGCCTCATTGCACATATTTCTAACAAGGGATGATGCACCCAAGCGAAACCCATAAGCAGACTTTAGGTCTAGGGTTGAAGTGAGGGAAATGGTGGAACAATAGGCAGACTTCTGGAGAGGGAAATCAATTAGGTTAAGGTCATTTTCCCTCCAAATCATGTTTTTTTGCCCAAACCCAGTTCTTCTTTTTGCTCAGTAGACATCTAATGATGGGTTTCGCTTGGGTGCATCGTCCCCTGTTGGAAACATGTGCAATGGGACAACTTAAACGGGTTGGAGATATCATGTCAGCAATTTTTGAGACGGAGTATAACGGTGGGGGTCTAAATTTTGGGATTTTGTTAGTACAGGTGTTTAATTAAAATAAACTTAAATTCAGGTGTCTAAATTTGGGAATTTTGTTAGTACATGTGTTTAATTGAAATAAACTTAAGTTCAGGTGTCTCTGTGACATTTGGTACAAAGTTCAAGGGCCATTTTGAAATTTTCCCCAATAAAAATTGGTGGTCTACTTTTTTGCTTATTTCATATTACCTCCAACTTCCGAGAATTGAAACTCTGCTCTTGGTACAGGGGTACACCGAAATTTAATTTGATATAGAGAATCTCACCATTAATTAATTGGAAATTTTGTCATATTTGATGGCTTACGAGTTTTGATTGTGACCTTTTGGGTTTTTAATTAACCAAACATTCAAACAAGTTATTGGAGATCATGATTTTAATCACAAGACTGCCTTGATTAAAATTATTTATTTGTTAAAGGAACACCTTATTTTACATCGATCAATCCTGTCAAATTAAGATAAAAACTTTTTCCTGATTAACAAAGATATTTTATTAAGGTTAATACACTCAATACTGTGCTTAGCTTACAATCTGGTCCCCTACCTTGCCAATGATGAAATGATTAAAACATGTTTTGTTATGTACGTTGTCCACTTGGTATTCATATCCTTTTAAGAGAAAAGTGAACTTTAGAGAAGACAATAATTATTTAGGTAAAGTCCACTCTGACCTCTTTTGATTAATTTGGACGTCCATGTGCAGATTACACACCTATAGTTTAAAAGTGGGTTCATAATCACCCTGTGGTTTCTTAAAACATGCAAATGCATCTCATTCCATCCATGTTAACGGGAAAAGCCTTGAAGTGCAGATCGGTTCAACCATCGATAATTGAGAGACAAACAGTAATTTCCCAATCATAAGGCTAGCTATATCATGAACCTAAAAACAATTTCAATGCGAAGCCTTCTTCTGTATTCAAAGGGCATTTGAGATAGGTATAATTTTTAACTATTAATGAAAAAGAATTCTGTATTTTCTAACTGAATGAAATATTAATCACCAAAAAGTACTCAAATCATTTTGTCTGCATTAACTCCCTCTGTTTTTGCACAATATCAAACACAGACATCTCTCCTGTACACAAAGGGTGAGAGAAAGATGTACAAATCACAAGAGGGGGACCGCAATCTTGAATTTTAATTGTACTTGCATCCAAGAACAAGAAGAAATGTTCCTCTGGTTGATTCATGCAAGCAACTTCATTGGTTGATTCATAAAAGCAACTTCATTGATCAACAGGTTGAGCTAAAAACCCACCGGATAATTAGAACAATCGTGCTAGATGGACTGGTCAGCCATTTTTATTGTCAAATTCCATAAGTTTACGTCCAAAAATAAGAAGGGCAATTCCATCCATAAGTTTGTGAATTGTGCTATACTAATACCCAATTCTGTCCATGTTAACGTCAAGTGATGCGCATTAAAATTCCGATCAGATATGCCCGCATCTTTTCCCTTGATTCATCTTCTTTCTTAAATTTAACCAATCTATCCCCTGTACATTAAATTGGATTTGCATCGTTGTTATTAGGCCTGTGCAAAAAACCCATCCACCCGTAGACCCCACCCGACCGGATCCGAAGGGTCTCGGGCGGGGTCGACCATGTGATTCGGACGGGTGCGGGTTCACTTTTTGTTAAAAATCAGACTTCGGTTCAAGTTCGGGTTTACTCTTCTGCATGTTAAAGACCCGACCCAACCAATATGAAGGGTAAACCTGACCAACCCGACCGACCCGGCCCGACCTGAAGTAAAGAATCAGACTCGCAGACGGTTCTACCACTTGTGCGGTTTGGTTTTCGGATTTTAAAATATTCTACCCGCCATGGTCGGGGTCGGGGTCGGTTTTGGGTCAAAACTGACCCGCCCGACCCGCGCACACCCCTAGTTGATATTGCAAAGTTTGACGAGTATTACATCCATATCAAATTCAAGTCTATCAAAAAATCAAAACCTCATGGTCGAATAGAATTTATTATGAAGTAAGTCTTCAAATTTAAATTTGCCATTCATTTTAACAAAAATTAGATCATTGAGTATTTGATGTCTAATCGAATTGATTTTTTTACAAAGATGCTCTATTCTTTGATTAATACATTATGAACGGCTTGGACTAGATTTTGGTTACATTAAAGAGGCGTGTGAGATACACCTCCGCTAAAATAGACAGAATTAAGTGTTATATAGGCGCAAACCTTCACAAAGCACATGGGTGTTATGTGCACATTTTTTATTCATAAGAGGGTGAATCTGCACATGACTCAAACAACGTGAGGCCAAAGTCAACTTTGCCCTAATAAGAAACAAAATCAGGACACAGATGGCGAGCTAGCTAGTTCACGTCAGCTTTTGGCTCGCCTTGTAAATCATAAGACTTCACTCACAAGAAAAGAAGGAATTTGGAAATTATTCTGCAATTATGGTAAATAATTCATTTATAATCTTCTGCAATTATTCTTGGGGGAATATGAGGGAATCAGGTTATACGAATCCAAATTGACAATTTTTTTAATTATCAAACTCGTCGCTTCCCGCCAGGGCCACCATATAGGACCAAATGTTGAACGTTGCCTCCTTTGTTTCCTTCGTCCTTCACATTATAAAGCCAATTGTTGTTTGCAAACTCTTCTGCGTTATCAGGATCCACAGTTTGACGAAATTCATTGAGGACTGAAACTTGACTAATGTATGCGTCACCATTGCCGAGATTATTCTTTACAGCAAACATTCCTGAGCCCATTGGTGGTGGAGTGGTGCCCGATGGACTGTAGGTCTTGCCTCCCCATTCAATATAAGTAGCCAAGTCTTGTAATCCGCTGAATATTTGCTTCGGCCAAAATCCAACCTGAGTACGGTTGGGTCCAAGTTCAACCCACCAATTTCCATTAGGTTGGTCCCAGGGCTGATTTTGAGATTTTGGAGGCCTAAGACGATCTTCGAAAGTGAGGCCCTTAATAATTGTAAAGAAAATCAAATAAAAAGTCGATCACACTGAATAATTTTGATTCAGATATAGTATTTGTTTGCAATGAGAAGTACTGGAGTAGTAGCGTTTAAGGGGGAAAAAAGATGCATCCATACACCCACCACACAGAATAATTTTGAAGGGCCCCAGAGATTTTTGATGATCCCGTGACCTTTTACTCCTCATTTTTGTTTTTTTTCTTCTTTTTTCTTACATTCCGTGTTCTATTTTTTTCTGGGCCACTGGAGCTTAAGTATAAAATGCCTTCTTGAGTTTAAAATTCAGCCCTAAAACAACATATATATACTAGGTCCTAAAAATAAGTAGGGGCCCTATTTTTTAACATTTTTTAGGGGCTTAAGGCCCATGCCTCTTGGGTCTTAGCCCAGAGTCGGCAGTGGTTGGTCTTGATACAAGTAGCAGTGGAATTAGGGAATTAGGCCACTGAGAGAAAAAGATAAGTTCAATGCGTAAGTTTTGTATTATCGCATAGTGTTTAGTTTTGGGTAGGGCTGTATATGAACCGAGTAGTTCGCGAGCTCGGCTCAATTCGGCTCGTTAAGACTCAGTTCGTTTAGTAAATGAGTTGAGCTCGAGCTTGAGTATTCGGCTCCTTTACTAAATGAGCCGAGTGAGCCTAGTGGAGCTTGGCTCATTCGACAAAAACTAGGCTCGTTAAGGGAGGCTCAACTTGATTAAAGAGGCTTGTTTAGTAAATGACTAAGTTAGCCTCGTTAAGGCTCGAGCTCACCGAAGCTTGGCTCATCTCGGCTCATTTACACCCCTAGTTGTGGGGAAAATAGTACATGTTAGCTTATGATTAGTTGGTGCCCCTCTCTTATGTTATGAAATTTTTGGATCCGCTACTTATCAGGAGTGCACTTAGGCGTTAGGAGGTAAATGAGGTTAAGAGTTGTAACAACTCCGATTTTTGGTGAATAAAAATCTCGTTTAAATAATTGAAAATTCATTATTAATTCTTGAATTTGCTTTATAAATTTTCTTTTATTCTTTAATAAACCGTCATAACTAGATTTAAGATTTATAAAATTAAAACTTTAAATTATAATCTTGGCTAGAAATTCTACTTGGCAAGTAGAATTAGTTTCCACCAATTGGTTAGAGAAACCTAGTTACCAATCAACTTAATTACCTTTCCCTAACATTTAAGAACTATTGGACTAAAAGAAGCCATCATTATGCTTCTAAAAGAATAATGCATGCCATGCATGCAAACCTAAGGGTTATAGCCTTAAACCTAATTATCCACCAAAGTTACTTTCTTATATTCTTCTCTAGGTGTATATACACATATATATAGAGGTATATATACATAATAGCCTACCCTAATCTTGACTATGTACATATATGCACTTTCTATAAAAATATTACCAAATGGACAATGTTCTTGTCATTGGAAGCCATCTATAATCATTACCCTTCCCTCCTAGGCCTAATAGGACTAATTAGTACCTAAATACTATTAGCTATGTATATGTATAGATAGGTACACTTTCTAGGAAAGAGTTTACCTATTGGTCAATAGATAGCACTTGAAAGCTTTACCATAATCATTACTTTTTCCCTAGACTTAGTAAGCTAGACTAATTAGTACTTAAGTATACTTATATATATATATATATATATATGTACACACATACATACATAGTACAAGAG
>BPLS01010913.1:0-10907 GCA_019656275.1 Rhododendron kiyosumense | reverse complement strand
CCATGAATCATCGAATTCCAAGCGACCCAATTCCTCCTCGGCATCTCGTTGAACAACCCACGAGCAATCTCTAACTCACCCGCTTTCGAAAAACCCGAAACCACCAAATTCCACGAAAAACAATTCCTTTCGGGCATCAAACCGAACAACTCCAACGCCTTCTCCTTGACACCTGACTTCATGTAGCCTTCAATCATAGTGTTCCAAGTGAAGCAGTTTCTGTGAGTCATTTCGTCGAACAGTTGTTGTGCATCACTGAGATGGCCGCATCTCGTGTACATCTGTAGGAGGCGGTTTCCGAAAGTAACGAAAGAAGTGATCACACCCACTTTGAGAAAAAGGAGGTGGAGTTGTTTGCCGTGGTGGGAATTAAAGGATTCGAGTCGACGAGCACAGTAATGCAAATCAAGATCCATTTGATCAACGGAGAGTGAGTAAGTGGACTTAAACGTAGAGTTGTTTTGAACCCAGCAAGAGGATATATAACTGCAGTGAGCCGGAAAATATAACGTATTTGTACCGGCAAGAATGTCGGACTCCTATCCCCTGTGGAGAACTTTCACGAGAAAAGGAAAAAAAAAAAAAAAGGGTTATGATTTCTAGCCAAATCAGTTTTTAGGATGGAGTATTTTGGGAGAAAATGAGAGAAACGTATAAAATGAAAATTTTTGATTGGCTCTTAACATTTCTTATCTCACCGTTTCTCACCATCCACCGTCTAAAAGAACAGTTAGCACTTTGTTCGAAAGTTCGGATTTTAACCGAAAGTTGGTATTTAGCCTTGGGAAAAAACAAAAGTATTTCTAAATGTTACTATGTTAATAGAATTGATTAACTCACCAAGCTACTTGAGTATGAACTCGTGTTTTCCCATGTTACGAGAATGTTTGAGATCAATTCATTACATAAATAAATCTTTCAAGCTAAGTTTAAACAAGCTAATAAGCTCGTTTAGTTTATGATGCAGAAACGTTCAAACTAACGTTCAAACTACTCAACATCATCTCACATGTTGACATGGTTAAGAACTTTTATCAACCTTATTCATGGGTGCCATAAAAAAAAAAAACCCTTTAAGTCATGGGTGAGTATGAGTGTCTCCCTTCCTTCAACTCTTTTATCAACCTTAGCCATGGATGAGTATTGAGTGTGGATGTAGAAAAGGTAAAAGATGCCCTTGGGTTTAATGGAACCTCAAAACCCATCCAAATGTGGGCTTGAGTGAAAAACAAGAGAAGGAATAATTTCATTGAGCTTTTGGTCAAATGAATATTTCATAAAATCATATGGTAAGCAGATGTTTTCGGGTCAAATCCACAAAGTGGCTCGGATCCCGTGACCCTCCATACTTTTAATGTATTTTTTGATCGATTATATTTTCACTATCATCCCTAGTTTTCTACTTCATTTCAATTAACTTCTTAAAAAAGTTACATTAGTATTCACCCTGAATGCGTTTAGTTTCCTAAATAATCTTCAAAAATTATGCATTCATGTGGATAATACTTATAATTTTCGTGCTCGTGTTTGGAAATTTTTAGATTGAAGTGCACTAGAATTCTTTATGCCTTGTGAAATATGTATAAGTTTGGTATTATTTGGTTGTGTTCTACCCATCAAATTTTTCTTTCAAAATTAATGGAGTATTAAAAAATGTTCCCCTTCATTGATTTTTTTGCATCCGCCACTGCTTGGAGTGAAGAATATCTTTGGTGAGCAGGATGATGGGTCCAACGTCTCTGAGAATCTCGTCTTCCTTATCTTTCCACTTCCTGTACTCAAGATCGTTCAACCTAGGGTACTTGGGAGGGTCTTTGACGCCCAACGTCGCCGTGGACTGACTTGAGCAAGATTTGTGCTCGTCCGGATTCGTCGTCGACGGCTCGGGGACGGCGGACTGCGGTCGAGGCGTCAGTATGGCGGCGGCGAAGCAGCGGTGTTGGTGGAGACGTAGGCGGAGGAGTGGAACCCCTTTCCCGGTGTGGGTGTGTGTGGCGAGAGGGAGAGTGTGTTTGGCAAGACTCTCTTGCTGGGGGATGTGCTTAACCGTAAATTTCAATTAGAAAATTTCAGGATGTGTTTGGTTATCTTACTTTTTGCCTTTTTGTATTTTGGGTATTAACTTTTTAATTTTTTGAATTTTGGTCGGAATATATTTTGAATATAGTAAAGTGTTTGAAAAATATGTGCATACAATATTTTACAACATGATTAGTATTTGAGAGATATATGCGGAATATATTCTGTAAATCTTTTTGTTAACTAAAATGAAAATAGTGAAAATGACAAGTTAAAAAATTCATCTTCCCCTGCTTCTTATTTCTCTTTTCTAAACCCAAAAACTCATTTTCGCATATTGAGTTCTAGAATGAAGGAGCCAAACTGTCAGAACTCAAAATGAGAAAATGAATTCAAACTCGTTTATAAACATTATAAGTCAAGCTCAATCACGTTTTATTGTTTGTTTATGAATTCAAGTCAAATTGAACATATGGGTGTCTGGCTCAATAGGCTTGTGAACAAATGGATCATTCTGTAAATATTAAAAATATAGGTGTAGGTTAATAAATATCTCAAAATATGAGATATGAGTCGGCAGACATTTCACCTATTTTACTCTACCGTAAGTACTACTAGCGTTTAACTTGTTTTATGCACGGGCAAAACTAACCCGTTTTAGTGTTGTGCCCGTTTGATGCACGGAACAATTAAAAAAAGTAGGTTCAAACAGGCACAACGCTAGAACGGGTTAGTTTTGCCCGTGCATAGAACGGGTTGAACGCTAGTTCATTTTTCGATTCAATCCGGTCATTTTATAATCTTTTATGTTTGTCATCCCTCTAAACTACGTCAAATAACACACATTAATTCAAAGTAGAATTGTTGAATTGTAATTGTCAGAAGAAAAATAAATTGTATTAGAGCAGAATCATCTACTTCTCTAATAATAGCGTTGTGCCCGTTTGATATATAGGACAACAGGGAAAAAAAGTTAGATGTGCATCTAACGGACACAATGCTTTTTTTTATATTATATAAACTTGAGCCAACGTATTAAAAATTGGTGATACAAATAGATACAATTTCTTTCTTAAACGCTGAGGGTTGGTATGGATCCTATCATTTTTGTTTCTCAAAACCTCTTAATGTAAACATCAGCAGGAAATGGAAATGTTATCAACTAAATTAGTAAAAAAAAAAAAAACAGAGGTTCACATATGAAGCAATAACTTTAAAGAAAACTCTAAAGTAGAGGAATAAATGAAAATTTTAAAAAGTGCCAAATGGGATTAGTACGTAATTTTCTGTGGAAGTTGAAAGTAGTAAAAACAAATGATCTTCAAAGTTCAGAATTTGAGGGAAGCTTTTAAAATTAATTTGAAACTTTTTTTTAAAGAAAATGCCCAATTTTTGCTTCTATGTTTACTATTCTTCTATATGGACTAATCATCACCATCAATGGCATCGAGATATACAAAAAAATCTCATTACAAAAGAAGCGGAGCCGAACTTTGTACTAACCTTTTAGCAATTGATAGTTCGTTACGTGAACAATCTTGTAACAAACGGAGCCAAAATTTGTTCTACAAAATAGGCGAATAAATTCTCATAACTGAACTTGGTAGTAAAATATATAACTACGAACAAATTCTCGTAAAATTAATCCGTGAACCAATTTCCGTCACAAAGCCGAATTTGGTGCTTAAGGTTTCGTGAACAAATTCTCAAGACAAACGGGCCAAACTTGGTACTAAATTTTTGTAGGGGAGAGATCATGGATGATTACCAAAGACTCATCAATGGGGTAGAATTATAGAATTGGAGGAGTAATATAAATATTGTCGTGTATTAGACTTGTAGGAGATGCAAGTATTAGGATAGTGCTTTAGAGGGGAACGTGGGAGGTTTTTTTTTTTTTTTTAGTACAAAGGTCTAGTATTGAAAATCAGAAAGGTGGGATAGGTGTATTTTTGGAAGACACCTATGGGTGGGACACGTGGGGTTTTGAAATACCAATGGATGTGTGAGCTTTTTTTATTTAAAAATTGTAAAAATCTGCAAAATTAGGAATTTATGTTTGGAGGTTTGAGAGGCTAAAATACATTTCTATAGTATATTGATAGATAGATAGATAGATAGATAGATGGGAGTTAACCTTCAAAATCTTCCCTACTTGTATAACATGCTTTCTCTGCAATCACTTTTCCTTGAAACCCTGTGATAAAATCAAACACGCAACAGTGAGAGAGGAAGAAAGGAAATTACACAAAATAAACCAACATAAAATCATCTTACGCGGGTGTGAGTTCATTTTGAGCAGAAATGTGAGAAAAGGTAGAGATACGCGATAAAGATGGAGAGGTTTCGTACCACTTCTGTTGTTCCCTTTCGCTTCATAGCCATTAAATGCTCTTTTGTTTTGATGAGTTTTTTCTGTGTTTGATGAGTACAAAATATGAAATGAAGTGAAGTTAGAAGTGCACCGTGCATGAGGGGAGTTATAAAATAGGTGGAACCGTGGAGGGAAGTAGTGGTAGAAGGGAAAACGTGCAAGATGTTAGTATTGGGCCGGTTACGAAAACAGGGAGTATGGACGTGGAAGTTAACTGGAGTGGGAGATTGGACGTTTTTTTTCCCGGTTTGGCATCTCTATGCGTGGGGTTTTTTATTTTCCCTCCTATTTTTAAAAAGCAAAATTCTTGGAATTTAGGATTGGAGAATTGGAGGCTTGTGGGGACCCAAGCACACACCCTAAAATCACTCCAACCCCTTCCTATATTCTCTCTCTCCCCTTCTCTCCCCCTCCCCACGTCTCTCTCTCAATTTTTTAAAAAAAAGAAAACTCAAAATTTTAGGAATTAAGGATTGGGGGATTGGTTAAAAAAGAAAACTCAAAATTCTAGGAATTAAGGATTGGGGGTTTTATATGAAAATGTGAAAATGATGATGCAGGGGAATGGTGGGATGCAAATCCCATGGATGTGATTGCCGAAGCAACAAGAACAGGGGGGCTCCTAATATTTCTGCTGCTTACACTATCAATGGTCAGCCTGGGGATTTTTACAACTGTTCCAGCCAAGGTATGCTTCTTCTTCTTCTTCTTTTTTACATCCGGATGTTCGGGTTAGCTTGCGCATATCTCAAATAATTCCGGGGCCCTGAAGTTAACGATCGGACAAACCTTTATTGACCCCAAGGCCAAGGTTTAAAATGTTTGACAAACTCAATTTTTGAAACCAGCTCTCTACCAACTAAAGGCTAAACTGAAATCTGCCTTATGGGAGACCAATGTTTGAGTCTCATTACAGGCGTTTGGGTTCAGTACTATAAATAGCTTCTGGACCTCATGTGGACTAACTTATTAATTTCTTCGCTAACCTACGCTGGTGTATTCGATATTTGGAGGAAAAGGTGTTCTATTTGCCGATGTGTACATTAGCAAAAGGTGTTCTATTCGCCGATGTGTTCATTAGAATATAAAGTACACGAGAGAATGTCATGTGACACTCTATTCCTCCTGTAACGTCAAATAAGACCAGTGAGAATTTTTTTTAGTGCCGGGAGGGTACCACACGGTGTGTGCTCGGCATATTCGAGTTGTCCGATGCAATTTTGGACTACTCAAATTTAGAGAGAGAAAAAGGAGAGAGAAAAGAGGGGTGAGAAGATTCGCCACAGTTAAATTTGGCGACTTGAACCTGGGCCATGCCTAATCTAGTGTTTCAATTGGCAAAAATAGTAGTAAACCAAAGGGGAAAAAAGAACTCATCAAGATTTCAAGAAACTGACCAGGTCATATCATTTCCATGCAGACACAGTAATCGTCCCAATCGGCTCCGGCGAAACCAACCTCCTCCGCATAATCAACGCCGCCCTAAACCAGCAGCTCTTCTTTACTGTCGCCAACCACAAGCTCACAGTGCTCGGAGCCGACGCCTCCTACCTCAAGCCCTTCACCACCGACACAATCATGCTAGGCCCCGGCCAAACCACCGACGTCATCATCACCGCCGACCAGCCACCGGCCAGGTACTACATCGCTGCGCAAGCCTATGCCAGCGCCCAAGGCGCACCGTTTGACAACACCACGACCACCGCCGTGCTGGAGTATAAAATGGCACCGTGTCCGGCCAAGGGTGGCGGCCCGATCAAGCCGATTAACGCGACTTTGCCGGTTTTCAATGATACGGCAACGGCTACTAAGTTTACGACTAGCCTTCGAAGTCCTAGCAAAGCTGCGGTGCCGATGGAGATTGATGAGAGCTTGTTTATTACGGTCGGATTGGGACTTCTTAATTGCCCACCAGGTGCTCGAGCAATGTATGGAAAAAAGGGGAGTTTTTTGTGAAAAAGTGTTTACGGAGCACCATTGCGCATGTCCAAAATATATTGGACGATCCGGATTTTGAACAAACGACGATCCAGATTTTGAACAAACTTTTCTGGGGAAGAGTCAACTTCAGCAAAAATTTGTTAACTCTTTTTCGGAAAAATTTGTTTAAAATCCGGACCATTGATCTGATCCCCGAAACGAACAACTGTGATTTGGCGCCTTCATATTTTGCTACTTCATGTTCCTCTGTGAATAAGCTTCTCTCACTCCGTATTTGAAAACTTACTAACAGAATTGTATTCTACAAGCAGGAACTGCCAAGGCCCGAACGGCACCCGATTCGCCTCGAGCATGAACAACATATCGTTCGTGCTCCCCTCCAGCTTCTCCCTCCTCCAGGTCCACCAGCAAGGCATCCCCGGAGTATTCACCACCGATTTCCCTGCATCTCCCCCGGTGATATTCGATTACACCGGGAACGTGAGCCAGGCTCTGTGGAGTCCGGTGAGAGCGACGAAGGTGTACAAACTCAAGTACGGTTCGCAAGTGGAGGTGGTTTTTCAGGGGACGAGCATATTCACTGCCGAAAACCACCCGGTTCATCTCCACGGGTATGATTTCTACATCGTCGCGGAGGGGTTCGGGAACTTCAACCGGAAGAGGGATACGGCCAAGTTTAACCTTGTTGATCCGCCGATGAGAAATACGGTCAGCTTGCCGGTTGGTGGGTGGGCTGTTATTCGGTTTGTTGCTGATAATCCAGGTAAAGAATATGGCAAAAAGCCTATTAAAAAAAAAAAAAAAAGGAAAACGGTTTTCACCTTAAAAAAAAAAAGTTCAATTATCAAAAAAGAAAAAAAGGAGCGTGAAAATCCTTACTAAAAAAAATGTTTTTGAAAGCATGTTTCGGTTGGTGTTTGATCGGAAGTCGATAGATATATCAAAATTTGAATTATGGTTTATAAAATGGACGATTTAATATCTGTCAATAATAATAAAGATAAACTATCCATTTTACAAAGCAAAATTCAATTTTTAATACTCATATTGATATCCGATCAAGTTTATTTTTTTAATAGATACACTATTATATAGGTTTTACAAGATGAACGGTTCATATTAATAATAAACACCCGGTAGGACCGAAAAAGGTGGTGGTGGAAAAGTGGGTTTTCGACCGCTGGTGGAAAGAATTTAATTTCTTTTAACAAAACTGTTTTGGAAAGGATAAGTCTAGATACACTGCACCAAACTACTACACCATCCACTACATTTTTTTTTTCATTTTTTGTGGAGTCCACCACAGGTCCCACAAAAATATAGTAAAATGGCTGTAAATTTTAAAATAATATTTATGGAGCTCTGTAAAAAAACCGCTCCAACAAATATCGGTAAGTATTTTCTGGATTCGTAAGGGCGAAACTGCTACAAATCCAAAAATAATATTTACCGACATTTGTTGAATCTTATTTATTACAGAACTCCATAAAATATTATTTTAAAATTTATAGATATTTTTTTGAATTTTATGGGACCTGGAATGTGTCCCACAAATACCGTAATAGATGGTGTTATGGTTTGGTGGAATGTATTTAGCATCTCTCGTTTGGAAAACAGAGGCACCAGTCATTTCCCTGTGATAACTTTTTCTTTGAGAAAGAATCTCTTCATAATATTCCAAGCTTTGAAAATCTTCTAATACAAGCTAGTTGGCAAAACGATTTTGATGAATTATTTAGAAACTCGAAAAAATAAAAGTACAAATATAAAAAATGATACTCCATCCATCCCAATTTAGATGTCCTTTACGAAAATTCGTGCATTTTCAAACTCCAAAAACATGTATTTTTATATATCATTATTTTTTTTTTATCTTTTTACACCAGATTAAAGTATTCATTGGGTATTTTAATATATAACAAATTTTTTTTTGAGTTTGAAAATGCATGAATTTTTGTATGGAACATTTAAAATGGGACGAAGGAAGTACCAATTATGTCCTTTCGAATAAATGATATAATCTTTAATGCATTTCCAACCGCACAATAAAATGAGAATTTTGAAAACACAATCTCGAGGCACGATGAATTGTACAAATGAAATGCCAGACAAAAAGTTTCGACAGATAATTTCATGCCTTACGGTTGATATATCTCAATTGGTCAGCATCTAATTAATGTTCAAATATTTGTTTTGGATAAAATAGGTACTTTGATTTTGCATTGTCACTTGAACGTTCACACAGGTTGGGGTCTGGCCATGGTGTTCATCGTCGTCAATGGAGTTGGGGAATTACAATCACTAGAACCACCTCTGGCGGATTTTCCTGTATGTTAGAATCATCATCTTCAACAGAGAGAGAGAGAGAGAGAGAGAGAGAGAGAGAGAGAGAGGCACTGCCTGAGGATTGGATTCCCCCCTTGCCATCTGATATATATGATCATGGCGTCACCATTTTTTCCGTTGTTCTTCATTTTTAACCCATATTGGGATTAATAGTTCTTTGTTCCTTTTTCGATAGATAAACCGGGTCGGCAAGAGATCAGACCCGGATTGGTTTCTTCGTTATAGATGGATCTTTATGTTGTCACTAGATAGTAGATAGTGTGATTTTTTCAGGAACAAAGTCTATAGCAATCGCAGATAAAGATAAAAATAAAAATCTATAGCAAACATGAAAATTCATAATCCAAAATCATCTTCTGGTTCTCTACAAGATGATTTTAAACCCCGTTTATAAGTAGTTTGGCTTTGTTCGATTGCCATTTTCGTTTAGTTTTAGTTTTGAAAACCAATCATTACCCTACTTCTTTCCCCAATCATTACCCTATTTTTTCAATTATTACTTTCTCATCTCTCTCTATCTCTCTCCAATAATTATCCCTATTTTCAATCATTACTCTATTTCTCTCTCCACCCACTATCAAAACTAAATTAAACTAAACTCTCAACCAAACACAACCTTTATTATCTGAGTTAATTCTATCTATGCTTAGCTATAAAAAAAAAATCTAGAAATTAAATTAATAGTGATGTTGCGCTGTCATATACATATGGAAATTTAAAATTTTTTTTTTTTTTGATGTCCATTCAAGAAAAGCCGATCACTAGCAAAAAAATAAGTCCTGCTTTTGAGTCTTTAGAGCATCTCCAACCTTGACCCATTTTAAGACCCAAATTTAAAATTTGGGCAAAACTCACAAAAAATCCTCTCCAATCTTTGACCCAAACCCTTCCCCATTATGGGTTTTACCTATTTCTTTTCCCAAATTTGAGACAACCCAAGTCTCTCCCCATTTTGTTCCCCAATATTCCAACGGCTTTTTTTTCTTTTCAACGACTCTTTTCATGCCATTCTGAGAGTATGGTGTCGGTTTTCCCAAACTTGGATACTTGCAACTCTCTCTCTCTCTCTCTCTCTCTCTCTCTTCTCTCTCTATCTCTCATGGCCGTTGTCGCCCGAACGAGTTCTCACAGACGGAAAAGAATGAAGGATGTATGGATCAGAGTTATACGGGTGGTGGTAACTGGTAGACTGTTTGGGTGGTTGGCAGTAGTTATGGAGGTGGGCCGAGTTCTTCTTCTTCTTCATAGCAGTCAGTCACTCTCAACTCCAAATCAAATTTGTTCCCTTCTATTATTTACATTATAATTGTCATTCAATGCTTAAAAAATAATATATTTGGATGCTTAAAAAATAATATATTTGGGTAAAAAATCATTTTGCCATTGGAGAGAGTTTGACCCAAAATGAGTTTTTACCCAAAATTTGACCCAAATTTAAGTAAAATTTTAGATCTAAGACTGGAGATGCTCTTAGACCTCTTTTAGGTACGTCAAATTTCATTGTAAACGCAAACCAATCACACTAGAAAAAGAAAAAAAAAAAAAGAGGACTAAGAAAGTTGATGTATGACTCGGAGATGAGTAGCTGCCACTCCTTGTTTGTTTTGAGTGATGAATTCATAAAAAAGACTAATGACTCCAGAGATGAGTAGCTGCCACTCCTTGTTTGTTTCGAAATTTTTCGATAGGATTCCTTGCTTTATGGCCTAGCCACGCCTTGCGTCGCAAACTAACAATAGCAACAACAAACATCAGAAACAACAAAAGAGTATTTATGAGTCCACGTTGGACCATTCTCATCCCAATTATCATTTAAAAGGAGGGTACAAAACTGAGCATATCGTCATATTAAGCAATACATTGAAATTCCAAATAATAATAATAATAATAATAATAATAATATTACAACGGGTGGCTAGGTGTACACAAGCAAATGTCAAATTACATTCAAATTCCCAATAAATTTGAACTAGTGTAGTATTGTTACAACAGGCTCTTGGCAATATTCTAAAACAACTAAAGAATCTCCTAAATGTGGCGATCAAGTCAAGGTTCGGTTGAGGGCACATCCCATTTCAATTAAGAGAAATGCCACCCCAATTTCAAAACCTAGAGACATCAGTTATGAGTCTCATTGCCATCACCATAAACCTCTATAGTTGTAGCACCAGTTGTAGAAACAAAACCAGCACCGGCAAACCAACAGGTACAGATATAGCATCTGAAA
>BPLS01010912.1:0-10792 GCA_019656275.1 Rhododendron kiyosumense | reverse complement strand
TCTCTCTCTCTCTCTCTCTCTCTCTCTCTCTCTCTCTCTCTCTCATGCTTTCTACGGTTGCAGCTTTGTTGTCATTTTGCTTGTCAGTCATGCATGAAAGGAGATGATTGTCCATTTGATCATCAACTCTCCAAGTATCCATGCAACAATTTGTCGTCCCAAGGTTATTGTAGCAGGGGCACCGACTGCATGTTTTCACATGAGGTACTTTCCTGTTTTAACTCGTGTTTGGCTACTGCTTTTATTTTCATACATAGATAGGGGTTGAATCTAGTTTTTTATTTCCATTCTGATAAGAATATTGGGCTCGTTCTAGAAAACAGAATACATGTATGTGTCTTCATTGTTTGCCCATAAAGCACAAGAAGATTATTGTGGGTTTTATATTTTCTATGAAAAAGGGAAATCGGATTAATGGTCTTGCTACCTTAGGCTTTGCTTTTACAGATTCAAGTGTTGAAGAAGGTGACATTTTCATGTAGAATCTGAACTATTAGAGGATGGTCACAAAAAACACTATTGTTAGTAGCCTAAATAGAGCTTTTTCAGGGCACTCTGGGCATGCGTCGCGGGGGGCCCCCTCCCCGGGCTGTTGGATTCTATATGTCCCCGGGCTGTTGGATCTATTTGGCTTGATGCATTAGAAGATAGGGTAGTAAGGGTAGTATTCTACCTTTGATACTGCATCTGCGGCTGCCCATGGGCTTAACTGCTATCATTCTTAGAGTGGCTGGGTTCTTAGTCAGCTCCTGCAATTTCTATTTAATTGTTGTGGCGATAATGGTTTAGTCATTTGGTTGCACACTCCTGCAATCAAGCTGGTGTTGCTTGTATGGGATCTGCATTGTTTATGCTTTGGTTCTGCTCCTGCTGAGTTCATCTGCTATAATTTTTTTTGGTTCGTCTCTCTGCTGCTAATCCTATTTGGCATGACCCTATCTAAGTCCTGATTGTATTCTCTTTTTAGGTAATCTAGCGAGGGATTGGGCTTTTTGCTAAGCCATTGGGTTTTCCTTTTTTATGTTTGCCTTTTCTTGCTGATCTATCTGCATTGTTTATGCTTTGGTTCTGCTTCTAGCTGATCTATTAATGGGGTGAGATGAGTTATGCGTTGAACCAATATCTTGCTACAGAAAAGGTTGAAATGGAGGATAGGTAGTGATCCACTTATTTAATAATGCTTGTGCTTTTATAGTATGAATACTTTCACAAATCATGAGCTTATTCTACACCCGTCTATTGATCCAAATTTTGTACCACAGGGAACCAAGACTGCATCAATTCCACGTGCTTGGCTTTGGGAGGAAAGAGAGACCAAATTGCTTGGCTTTGGGAGGAAAGAGAGACCAAATTGCTTGAAGATTGCATAAATTTCAACAAGCTTGCAGCATAGGAAATTTTCAAGTAATATGTTGGTTAGCTTGTTTATGGCTACCTTTGGTAACATCGGACATCTGGGTACTATATGAATCCATTGTCATTCTTGCAACCCTTTCATGTAATTTGTGTTTTTGAGTTGTTTCGAAAGCTGGTGTAATGAATACTTGCCCGATTGAATGAATTTGGTTAATTACATTAGCAATATTGCAGTTTTAGATTATATTCGTGTTTATTTAATAATTGTTTTACAATTGGTGTTGAATGTAATAAAAAAACAATACTAAATGAGTGGTGCAATGACAAACACGCTATTATAAGAATCTCAAAATTAGCATGCAAAAAAATGTTTTTAAAAGTTTATCTAAGACAACGTTAAAAAAATGCTATTAAAAGTTTATCTAAGACAGCATTCAAGAAATGTTATAAAAAATTTATCTACGACAGCGTTCAAAAAACGCTATTAAAAGTCTCGACTTTTTCACAGCATCTATTAATACAGTGTTCTCTAAAACGCTATCTATGACATTCAATAGCGTTTTTCAAACGCCGTAAAATGTAATTTTTGTTGTAGTGTAGGACTTTTGGTGACGATACACAGTTGTGAACAAGAACACATGTAATCATACTCACTCCGCTTGGTTTAACTTTTTGAGAGTAACTTTTAACTCTCGGTACAGTTTTCAATAAAAATTTCTCTTTATCTCTCTCCGCCCATTACCACTCAACTCTCAAAAATAACTTTCTAAGATGTAAACCAAATAAAGTGACTATGTTTCTAGTCCAAGATTCCTTCCTGTGATTTATCTTTGATCCTTGTATAATTCGTATTTTTGTTGTGTGATTCGAGTAATCTAGTCAAAGGCCAATCATAGTCCTTGCATCAATCTAGGAATTTCATTCAGTATCAGAGCGAGTCCCTATAATGTGGAATCATTGAGTTCTAAGCGGACCCTTCATTTGCAATGGAGTTGAGTTCAAACCGTCCTCCTATGAAACGAACGCTCACATTGTCAGAGAACCAAAGTAATATGAAGTACATAAGTGCGAGGGTACACTCACTTCAACAGCTAGCTTTCGGGGTTGAGTTTTACCCAAAACCTTGTAACACCTTCGCCACTAGAAAGAACGAACTCTTTGCCGCTAGAAAGAACAAACTTTGATCACGGGTCCATATTGTTGGGTTGAGACCCTGACCCCAATTCACACCTCTAAGCACAAGCACGAAAATACACCAAGCACAAACGAGAGATATCCAAGGAAAAACTCTACTATGTATAAATCATATATACAAGTATGAAAAAATCTCACCGGGATAGCCACAAGCCGACTTTCCCACTGCTCTCTCCCTCCCTCACTCCGGTGCTCTCTGACAGTCTCTCCGGGTGTCTCCGAGGAGCACCGCTTCTCCCGAAGGAGGAGCCCTCACCGCTCAACTCTCCCTCACCCTCTCTGTCTCAGCACACTCACACACTGCCAAGAGGTAGTCCAAACAAAAGGGAAGAATAAGACAAGGGGTTTTATCCCCTACACTCACCCACTCCACTTCGGTGTACTCCAACATATCTTTGTCTCTCTTATTCGTTTTCTTTATTTGGTTTGGTTCATCCGTTGCTTTTTTGCATATGTTTGGCATAGTTATTTTTCCAATATCATGGCCATAATTCATAAACAATCGTTAGGTTGCGGTTGGGTCCTTTGGGGGCTCGTCGCACAACATGGATCGGTTTAGTCCAGACCGGTTTCATGATTTTGCACAGCCCTAATATTTTTTTTTTTGGTGGTGTGATTGAAGTAATCCCGTCAAAGGCAAATCGTAGTCCTAGCATCAATAAAGGAATTTTAGTAAATCACAATAGCTTTACTTCAAAATGACTTCATCAGGAATCAGTAATTAGTTCTCTTCTTGGCCTTCTTCTCCCTCTTTTATCACCCTCAATACAATTCAAAATTCGCAAGGAAGATCTACACGGAACCACAAAAGGAAAAACGTGTTTGGGCCTATCTGGGTCCCACAAAAATCTAGAAAAATATTCATAAATTTTTGAATATTATTTTATGTAACCCTATAAAAAAATCAGCTCCAACGGATATCGGTAAGTATTACTTTTGGATTCATAGGGGCGAACTGAGCAGTTTCACCATATGAATCCAAAAGTAATACTGACTGATATCCGTTGAATATGATTTTTTACTAGGCCCCATAAAATAATATTCAAACATTTATGGATGTTTTTCTAGATTTTTACCGGATATGAGTTCAAACGTGTTTTCCCTTGTATGGTTCCTTGCAAATCTTCCTTGCGATTAGAATTTCTGCACTCATCACTTTCTGGCTGACTGAGCTGAGATTGCAGGCTTATTAATCTTTTTGGTCCCCAAAGTATTATTTTCATCTCATTTCCAACCCCGCTGTAAACATTGAAGATATTTAGTCCCAAACGTATCAATTTTGTACCAATCAAATCCCCAAGTCTAATGTCGTTACCCCATCTGTCAAAATGAGGAGCATCCTCGTCATTTAACTCACCCCAAATTCCTGTCAAAGAAAAACGGGAAAAAAAGAAAAAAGAAAAGAAAAGAGAAGAGAATAGAGAGATGTGGCTGTACATGTGGGGGTTTCATGGAGGTGGTGGTGAGAAAAGATGGCTTGGGTGAGGGAGGAGACAGACTGCAAGAACCTCAAACCCCTCGAAACCCAGTTCAAAACAAGCGCAAATAAGGTGAAAGGTTGTGTTTCTCAGGTCTGCTTCCGAGCCTACCTTGACTCGGACAAGAATGTCGTGTTTAAGGCCGATTCTGATTCGGTACTCACCAAGGGACTCGCGGCTTACTGATTCAAGGGCTTTTGGGTCGGTTCGTGGAGGAGATTCTATGGGTTTCACCTGATTTTGTGGTGCTTCTTGTGTTACAACAAAGCTTGACTCTGTTTTTTTTTTTGATCCCAACAAAGCTTGACTCTGTAAAGATCCAAATTTTTTCCTATTTTTTTTAAATAAAGAAATTATTTTTTGATCAAATAGTCTATTGTAATCGATTAATTATTTATAAGTGTAATTAGATTAAACTAAAATCTAGATTAATTTCTCGTGAATAAATTAGTTTAGCAAAATTTTAATTCAACTTGTAATTATATATGCATATCTTATATCTATATTATAGATACTAGTAATCATCCCACAAATTATGAAATTTTGTTCCTACAAGCCTCATCTTATATTTTTCCTACTTAAACGCTAACTAGAATTCTATGCAAACTCTCTATTTCTCTTCCACACTCTACCACTTCCATACTTACTCCCGGCCACACTCCAACTACCTCCACTTTTATCCCTACAAAATAAACCCTCCCCATCTCTTTTCCCCATTCTCGGCTGGAAGGAAAGGATAGAGACAAATCCCTTAATTCCCTCCCTAAAACCCTCTCCCTTCTACAACTCATTTCTACCCATTGGGTAAAACTCCTCATAACCCAATCCATCCATTTTATACCCATTCTTCCTTTTTATTTTCTGTTTTTTTTCCCAGCCAACTCCCTCTCCCATTTCGGCAGAGAGAGAGAGAGAGAAGGGAGGCCAGCTCATCACCACCAGCTGTGTACACCTACCGCCACCACCACCTTCTCCTCTCACCCACCGGACCTCGTCGACACCAACCGGGTTCCCACCAGCCGAGCAACATCACCACTGGGTCACCACTGCTAGAGCCGCCACCACCGATCAACTCCTCACGACCACTGCCATGAACAGCCGAGCTCCGCCGCCATTCTGGCCCGCCACCAAACCTCTCCGTAAATCGTCTCGCCAGACGAAAGGTAGTCCAAACTCACCTCCCTAAATATATATTACGTTCCGTATTGATCGCTTTGTATTTCGGTATGAAAATAATCGAACCCGACGTCGCCGGTCAAGATCCGGCCAAAAACCCCTGTTTAGCCGACTGTTCCATGCTATTGTATTTCTGAAATTTGTTTTGGGATAAATCACAGTTTAGCCCATGAGATTGAACAGCTTGCAATTCCACCCTAGAGAATAAGATAATAATATTTAAGTCCCAAAGTTAATTAGTTCCGGTTCGATCCTAGTTTTATCGCATGATTAATTTTATTACATGAGTAGTTCTATTGCACAATATTATCTGATATGCACTTTTTATCTCACTGAAATATATTATGTTATAAATTGAGTTGTTATTAATTGTACTCCCTCCGTTCCATATTGAGAGTCCACCACGAAAAGTCGTGTCATTTTTGAAATCAAAAAATTAACTACTTCCATGTATAAGTTTTCGAATTTTTTCGCACCAAATTAAAGTACTAATTGAGATATTTAAATATTCGAAAAATTATACATGGAAGTAGTTGATTTTTTGATTTGAAAAATGATAAGAGAGAGAAAGTGGGACTCTCAATATGGAACGGAGGGAGTATCATGTTGTACGTGCTAGAATGGACTTAGGTTCACGAGATGGTTACGAGTTGTGAAACATGTAGACGATGAAAAGTAAATGAAAAATGATAAAGTATTGAAAGTGTGAGTACTGTGTGGATTGTGAATTGAGCCATGGCGATGATAAGGGTAATCAATGGGGCCCTGTGTTGAGAAGGGTTACTTGCGGGGCCAGGTGATGAGATATGTCGTGACGCTAACATATGATACGTCATGAGAAGTTTTCCTTCGACGAAGGGAATAGGTCTCATGAGACGGTTATAGTTAGTGAGATGTTAATGTATGATATGTCATGGAAAGTTTCTCTTTAGGAAAGAGGATGGATCCCATGAGACAGTTATAGTTAGCGTGGGATAGTGGATGTTCGACCCTAATGTAAAATGCGTCATGGTATGACTCGATTCTCCTGTTATGGTCTTAAGTGAGAACATGCTCGGTACATAACTTAGGTGTGCTCACCTAGGACCCTGGTACAGGATAAGTAAGAGGAATGGTGGACCAATGAGACGGTTGTAGTTAGTGGATGTAGGAGGAAAGGATCTCATGGAGAGAATTCTTAGATTTCATGTAAGATGATGGATAGTAAAGAAAAATATGATGTGCTATTATTCTATATCATATGTATATTATCAATTGTTATATTGTTGAACTGCTAATTGTAGAGTAAGGGTTGGTAGGGTTAGGATTATTCTACTTGGTGAATTATCACTTAGGGATACGTTTGTATACTGGTAAATCGGTTGCTTTGGCGATTAATTTGTCCGAGGGTGCAGGACATCAGGAGACCGAAGAACAGGATCCTCTGCAAGTTGATCAGTACCAGGGTGAGGACCTCCCAGTTGAGGAATGAGAGTTTGTCGAGTCTTGGATGTCTTACCCTTAGAAGCTCTGTTAATTTGAAATACTATTATTTGAATTTCCAAAAGTGTTATCACATTAGTCAAATTTTGTTCTATTTTTGCAGTTGTAAGACAATTAAGTAATTTTAAATTTAGCATTTGAGGTTTTCGCTGCTAAATTCTGTTTAATAAAATTTCATTTCTTAAATCATTCTTATGAATTATTAAATCCATTAAAAAGGATTTAATTAACGTGTCCAAAAATCGGGATGTTATAGACGCTGTCGAGGAATAATGGGTTCTTGAATATGTTGAAGTCGATGCAAAGAAGGCTCTGGAGGTTAATATGAAAGCTGAAAATTGAAAAAGGCAGTGACTTCGGTATAAAAAGACGAAAATCCCGTGGAGGGTTCGAATTTGAGCTCAAAAAATGGGATTGTAGCTGAAAAAGATAATTTTGGTACAAAAGACGGAAACCCCGTTGAGGATTCAAATTCGGACTTCATGAAATGGGATTGGAGGTGGGGATTTGGTGGTTGGAGTGAGCTCTGAAGTTAGTGGTCATGATGATTTAAGATCATTTTTCCAGTTGTTTTTTTACAGGAAATTAGGGGTCGGTGAAATGACGAAGATGCCCTCCATTTTGACAGATGAGACATTGTGTTAGACTTGGGAACTTGATTTGTACAAAATTGATATGTTCGAGACTAAATGTCTTCAATATTTACATCGGGAACGAAAACGAGACAAAAGTAATATATTGGGGACCAAAAGATTAATATGTCTGGGATTGTACCACTAGACAATGTTACAACATTTCTTGAGAATGGTACTCCCAATTAGACATACTCCAATATGGATCGTATGGGGATTGTGGAGAAAATTCCTAGTAGTATTTTCCAGTAAGAGACTTACAGTTGGGTAATGTGGCAAACAGTCCCATTGCAATCGCATCGGATACCAGGATTATAATCTGTATTGTAGATGTCCCAGAGAACGCTAGTGTCGATGGCGGCTCCACTGCATGGTTCTCCGCTTATGTTCCATTGATAGTCTGTTCCGGATATTCCCCATTGGTTGAAGACGGAGTTCAAAGCACTCACTGACCGAAATTCCAGAAAAGAAAAGAAAAGAAAAGAAAAGAAAGAGTTAGAGCTGACATGGTAATCTTGTTTCGAAAAGAAAATACTAAACCATAACGCAAATTAACAGCCAATTGGCAATACAATTCTACAGTTTTATACTCCCTCCGTCTCTTTTTAAGTGTCCTGCTTCGTAACTCCAACTTATTAAAAAGAAATCATCATTATACCTCTCACATCAACTTTTTTCTCCACTTTTCCTACTTATCCATCTTCATTACACTTTTACTCACTTACTTTTCAAAATGGAATCTACTTTTAGGGATAAAATAGACAATTCACCAACTTTTACCCACTAACTTTACAAAATGGACACTTATTAAGGGACAACTCAAAATGGAATACCGGACTATAAATAAAGGACGGAGGGAGTAGTATACTTCTGAGAGAAAACATTCTTTCCAGAGGCGGAGGAAAAATGGGGGTTTTCTACCACCCCATGGGCCTCTTTCGTAGTTTTTTTTGGGTGATCCAAACCGTTCATTATATATGGCCTGCAAAATAATGTATACACGTGAAAAATCAGCTTGTCCGAATATTGATAGATATGTCAAAAATTGAGTTTAAGACAAAAGAATGGACGACCGTGGACAATTTAACTTAAAAAACAGTTGACAGATCCATGCCGTCCATATTTCCGTCTAAAACTCAACTTTTGACACACCTATCGATGTCCAGACAAACTAATTTTTTGAATGGATATATTATTTTACGGGCCCTACAAGATGCACAGTACGAATTACCCAAAAAAATGTGCAATGGGGGCCCACAATGGGGTGGCAGAAAGCCCCCTTGTCTGCCGGCACCGAACATAATTCATTATCTAATTCTTATACTTACTCTACTACCGCTTGAAAAAAAAAAAAAACACTTCGGTCAAAAGCTTTACTTAAGACAAGGTCAAAGGAGTTACGTGGTGTTCCAACTATTTAAAAAGAAGGTTTTGAAAAAAGAAGATAATTTCAAGGTTAAAAATCATGTATTGACGCAAATAATTTTTCTATCAATATGGATCTTGTTTGATAGATCTTATTGAAATCTTTTAAATGGGACAAAAAAAATTAAAAAAATTATTTTCCATTTTTGTTATATTTGAGTTTGAAATTACATTTTTTTTTCCAAAAACTTCCTTTTTGGATAGTTGGAACACCACCTTAAATTTGGATGGTGACTGATCAATTCGTTGAAGAAAGTGTTGAAAAGAAAACTTGATTTTAGTAGACATGTGATATATGAATTCGGTGTGGTTTATGTATGTAGTTCAGGAGTCTTGTTGAAGTGTTGATGTATGCATGTAAAGAGTCATCTAGTAGTTTGTATAGTACGTTGGCTAGGTTTCCATAACTTTATTTCTTCATTGTATCCAGCATCTTTAAAAAAGACATCCAAAAATAGGTAGCAGCAAGTTTCTGGTTGACTGGTTTTCTTATGGAGCAGTTTGTGATGTTCACATTGATCTATGATAGGCCGCTACATCAAGTATTGGTTCAACCTCATAATCTAATTATGCTATTTCTAAGCTAATTTTTTGTTCAGCTCTTTTGAACCAATCTCAAAACTTTGCGCAATACCAAGTATTTGTTGAGTCTATATAAACTATGTTCTCTAGTGATTCTAAGATGTTACCAAGGTGATGGAAAGTAGAGAGAGTGATTAGAAAGGGTGAGGTTGAATAGAGTTTATGCACCACAATGAGGTAGTCTATGTGTAAATGAAATAACGTGAAGTGTTTATTATACAAATATTGTGTTATCTCCTCCCTCACGTCTCTCCTACTTGTTTATGTGGAAAATATTCGTTTGAATTTCTGTAAACTATACTAATTTTCTAGAAACAATACCACAACAACAAAATATTGAGAGAATAATATAAGCTCATAAGTAGCAGTTTAAGAGAAAACTCATGTGGATCGAGTCACGCATAAAGCGTTGTCTTAAGAGAAGATACGTCCCCGCTTGCACCGAGTTGTATGACATTTCACTCTCAAGATAAAACAATCCTAGAAAGATTTGTGTGCCGCAGCTAAAACTTTCTTTGAACCAAAAACCGCCCGTATGCTCAAAACAATGAAAATATATATGTAGTGAAACTCAAGACCAAAAAATCATTTGTGTTCCGCCCGATGACCTTCTCTGGTTTTTTCTTTCCCTGTGGGCCAGTAATATGCTGGGAAGTGTGTGTCTCTATGTACTGACTTGGTATAGGTATATATATACGTACGTAGATTTCTAAAATCAAGAAACCAGCATGGTGCATGTAGTAAATGTTATGTATGATGATGATAAGGGGACGGTAATGAGGTCAGACACAATAAATGAGCAAAGAATCCAAAGCCATATTAAATATGTCAAAATTTTAAATTATCTCCAACAGTTTAAGTGTAGTTGGTCCATCGAATTTCCAACGAAAAGAAATTTCAGAGGAAGCAAACTGCTTATTTTGAAGACATCTTTGGACAGCAAAGGTTGGGGAAATAAATTGTGGAAAATAGGTTGGGGGCTTGGGGCCGACCTTCTAAAACTATTCTCTTTTTTAGGATGATGTGATGAGATTTGCTACTGTATTCCTGAATTCGAAGGAATATTGCCACTTGAATTCCTCATTGTGCAATATGTTGGTGCCCGCTACAGCGCTACTAAATACAAGTGTTCTGTTCGTGGAAAAGAAGAAAAGAAAAACCGAGAGAAACTACGTAGATATTTGGGAGCCTTTTTTTTTGGCTTTTTTCATTTTCAACTTTCTGCCTTTTTAACTTTTTGCAACAGGAGTAGTGTTCAGAAGATATGTGTTGAAAATAAATTATGGATTGGTTTTTTACCATGTTGCCCCTTTATTATAGTATATAAGAAATGTGTATGAATAATGTGTTAATAAATTTTTTAAAGTTATATTGGGAAATTATTTTCTTCTTTGTTATTTGAACGTCTAACTCCGCCTGGTTCGTGCTTAGAGTCATATCTTTATTTCCCAGCCGGTCCCAAGCCCG
>BPLS01010907.1:0-11712 GCA_019656275.1 Rhododendron kiyosumense | reverse complement strand
TACATTGTGCATCATTTTTTTGTCAAATGATAGGATACTTCATTGATAATAATAAAAAAAATACAGAGAACGAGAAACCATCCAAAGAGAGGAGATAACAACCACAAAGGAGGCCTAAACACCACGTAGAACATTCAAGATCTCACAGAAACAAATGTGCAGAATAGATGGAGCACTAATTTATACATACACAATTCGTATGTGCATCATTTATACATACACTTTCGTTATGGTTCACTTCACTAATTTCATGGGTTCGACTTCTTCCTTTATAAACTTCGCTGCATGCATACTGTTTTATAGGGGTGTACATCGTCCGGATTGGTCCGGTTCTCTATAGAACCAGTAACCGGACCATTTTAAACGGTTCTAGAAAATTGAGAACCAGAACCTAACCAATATATGCATGGAACCTAACCAGAACCAAACCGCAAAATCGGTCCGATTTTGGTTCGGTTCCGGTTCTATCCAATAAGCATCCAAACACTAATTCACAAAATTTGAACTCATAAAATTAAAGAAATAGGAAGATAATCTGCTGGAATAGGAAAGAAAGGAAGAAAATAAAAGCTTTTCTAATAAACGAAATTTCATCTCTAAATATATTAAGTTTAGCAAGGAAAAGATTAACCTACCAAATTCAAATACATATTTAATTACACACATGTATCTATATTTATTTTAGTTTTAAACGGTCCGGTTCATCATAGAACCGCAGAACCGGACCAAATATGACGGTTCGGTCCGGATCGGACCGGTTTTACGGTTCGGACGGTTTTCTTGGACACCCCTACTGTTTTATGAAGCAAATTTCAGTACACTTACGATCACTTAAACATGCTTTTGTGTCCATCGTCTGGACTGATAATATGTTTGATTTCTGCAGTTCAAAAAATTCAGTAAATTTTAATGGGAAAAAAAAAAGTTCTCCCACTTTAGGAAGCAAGTATACATATTTTTATTTTCTTGATGTAATAGAAGTTCTTGGCTAGTTTAGTGGTAAGTGCTTGGGAAATCAACAAAGAGTGCATGGGTTCGAAACTTGGCAATGACAAGAAAAAATGGTATAGTAAATACAAAGCAATGGTTTTCCATCTTAGTTTATGGTGTGATCATTTTGAACTTTCAATCATGGTTATAGACCGTGATCTAAAATCACATAAGATCACACCCAAAAAAGAGAAACGATCACGCCCAAGAGAAACAATAGAGGAGAAACGATCACACCTTGTGGCCGTAATTGTTTCTCTCTTTTAATCATAGTTTATAATCGTGATAAAAGAGAGTGACTTACAATCACATTCAAATTCATCACGGTAGCAAGAGCGTGATTAAAAACTTACAATCACAGCCAATAGCTGTGATCTTTATGGTTTATTGTAGTAGTACCAATTTGACTATTCATATGCAAAATACTGGAGTACTTCCGACATATAATTTAATTATAATTTCCTATCAGAAAACTGGACCTCCAATTTGAACCTGAAATGGTCAATTTACGGTCCAGACAGGCCCTCGCGGAGTAGGCCCTCGTGGAGTATTAATTATGACAGGTAGAGGAAGTAGGAGTATTAATTATGTGGTGTGACTGCAAGCGAAGTTGGGAGAGGTTCCACAGCTAACTGTTTGGCAGAAATTGGTTCACAGAGGAAGGACTATAACTTGGAAGAATAAAGGAGAAAGAAGAAAAACCTGGGCCCAAGTAATATGGTGGATTCTTTGCCGTTACTCTCATACAAATTGGGCCTTGAGCATGTAGTGGTGGGTCGATGCATCCGACAAATTCCAAACAAATGGTATCAAAGCCGTTGGTTGACGATCTATGGGAAGACTCTCAGCTCACCATTGAATGGGTTTGCACAGAAGACACTCGTGGAGCGGTATAAAGTCTAAAATGTGACTCCCGATGAGGCAAGGTGGCTCGATGTTGGAGTGTTGTATTGAATGGCTCATTGTCGACTCGTCTGGGAGCATGGTGCTATTGAATTAATGAGCACATTGGCTCTCAATGGAGTTCTCGTCGGGGAGCATGGTGCCGGTGACTAAGCACGTTAGCTTTCAATTGAGATGACTCTGAATCGATTGTGTGGGTGCAGAATAAGTCCAGTTCGGAAGATAGGGTTGAGAGTATTAGATCAGAATCAAAGGGAGCTTGGATGCAGAGAGAGGTTAAGGCCCAATATTCGGTTTACACATGAGGGGGAGATTTGTTAGTGAACGTTGAGTCCCACGTTAGATAAACAGAAAAAGAGTTTGACCTTAATATACAATTTGATGGCTCACCACTTACAAGGCTTAGCCTTTTAAGTGGATATGAGTCATTCAATGTATATTAGGCCCAAGTAATGTGGCGGACTATTTGTCATTACTCCCATACAAATTGGGCACTGAGCACGCAGTGGCGGATCGATGCATCAGACGAACTCCCAACAAAGATGTACACACAAAATAATATGCATGGGAATCGAAACACACAAAACAATCTTATTTTAATTTATACTTAGGGTGTTTGGGAGCTTACTTTTTGGCTTTTAATTTTTAAATTTTTGGCTTTTTGGCTTTTTGGATTATGACCAGAATGTATTTTGAGTATGGTAGAGTGTTTAGGAGATTTGTGCAGAATGTATTTTGAAATTATAGTAGTGTTTGGTAGATGATTGTTGAGAATAAATTATGGGTTGTATTTTTACCATATTGCCCTTTGTCTTCTTATAACAGTCATTTGCATTTTTTGTTTAATTTTGTTTAACTTTATTATTGAATAGTTTTTATGGGCTGTTTATTGAAGTCTATTATTATTCTAAAGTAATGTTTTTTTTTGCCCTTTTTTTTGTGTGTGTGTTTTCAGATCCTCTGTTTGCCTTTGGCCGTTATATTATTATGTAAAAATAATTATTTTTGATATGTAATTTTTTCCCCTTTTTTTTAATTTAAGGAAGACATTTGGGATTTTTATTTGGTATTTTAGATTGAAAATAATAAGACCAATGTTACAAGTAACACTTTAATTTAACGACAAATACATAATATAAATATAAAACAAATGAAAAAGAACAATCTGAAGCCAAAAAAAACACACACACACACACACAAACCACGCTTACAATCAGAATGAAAAAAAAACACAGCGAAAAAAACAAACACACAAGTTCAACAACATTACAGAAGGAAGTGGATAAGGAGGGAGGGGCAAATTTGGTAAAATGAAGAGAGTATTATGGGTATTTTCGTAATAAAAACTCAAAATCTGAAAAACTCCTCCAACCCAGATTTTGGTTTTTAGCTCATAAACCCAATATCCAGAAATCTATTCTCCCAAAATTCATTTTGAAAATCAGTTGCCAAACAGTCAAAATCCGAAAATGGGAATCCAAAAATTCAAAAATCTGGTTGCCAAACACCCTCATCATTAAGAAGTTTTATTTTAATTTACACAAAACAATCGTATTATTTACAACCTCGTGTACCTTGCAAACTAATAGTCAATATTGATTTTTTAATATCTAGGTTTGGTGGTTTTGGATTGTAATCTCGGTTTTGGTTTACTCATTTGAGTTTTGGGTTTTTTCTTTTGGTCTTGGGTGTTCTGGTTGTGTCGATTTTTTTAGCGGTTGTTTCGGATTTTTTTTGGTGGGGTTTCGGTTAGCTCATTACCTTCTTTTGGGTTTTGGTTCTTGGGTGGCGTTTCGTCTGTGTGCCCTTGATCCATTAAATCTTTGTAATCCTTTTCAAAAATTTATAGAATTTTTTTGCTAGATCAAAAATAAAA
This sequence comes from Rhododendron kiyosumense, assembly GCA_019656275.1. Lineage (NCBI taxonomy): Eukaryota > Viridiplantae > Streptophyta > Magnoliopsida > Ericales > Ericaceae > Rhododendron > Rhododendron kiyosumense. Next base: position 7,943 of record BPLS01010907.1, on the reverse strand, counting down.
TAATAGTAAATATTTCAGTAAATTTGATTATTTACATGTTTCAGCTCCAACGAATATCGATAAGTATTATTTCTTAATTTGTAGAGACGAAATTGTTTAACTGCACAGTTTCGCCCTTACGAATCTAGAAATAATACTTACCGATATTCGTTGGAGCTAATTTTTTACAGGGCCCCATAATATATTATTTTAAAATTTACGGACATTTTTCTGTATTTTTTTGGGACCCGGGGTGGGCCCTACAAAGAATGTAGTGGATGGTGTATTGGTTGGATGTAGTGTACCTAGACTTATTGATAACGATATGAGAATGAGAGGATTACATTCAAAGAAAGAATAATTTATGCAACTTGAATTATTAAGCAGTATAGGGTGGCCTGAGGCTTGTACCTTCGAATATCACATTTTGGATACCATGTAACTAGGAGTAAATCCATGCTATGCACTAGAATCGATCAATGAGATGAGGCGACTGATTCAGGCGACGGAGATATGAATTGATCAATGAGATGAGGCGACTGATTTAGGCGACGGAGACTTGACCACATGAGGTGATGATGCCACTCAAGACCTATCTCTGATATCATGTTAGATTTGATATAGGAAAAGAAGAGAGAATTAATAATACAGTAGTATATTGATTGTGTCCTCTATACAGCTATATATACATTACAAAGAATTTACAAATCCCTATGATTATGATTAAGGGGTGTTCCGGTTTCTCTGAAAAGGAAATTTTTGAGAAGAAGGCAATTTCAAGCTCAAAAATCATGTATTTACATAAATAATTTTCCTACTAATATCGATTTTGTTTGATAAATCTCATTAAGATCTTTTAAACGGTGTAAAAAAAATTGAAAAAATATTTTTCATTTTCATTATATTTGAGTTTGAAATTACCTTCGTTTTAAAAAAAAAAATACTTTTTTTAGAAGTGGAACACCACCAAGCATATAGACTGGCTAGTGAATGTGGAGAGATTATAGGGATCATAATCTCTTGATTCCATGACAATGTAATCCCTTGATTGTAGCATATTGATCATGGAAGAATCTCTGTACCTAATAATAGCATTGTTTTTCCGAATTTTCTAATTGAAAAGTATTTTGGAGAATCTGCCTGAGATCCAAAGGGATTCCATCGATTTTTATCTTTTGCTGTTTGAGAGTGATTAATTTTTTTTTTTTTGCTTGTTTTAGTGTCTATCAAGTTTTTAAATTATTTATTCGTCTCGATGGAAAGAATGTATAAATGTCAAAACATAAAAATCAAAATCATGAAAAAGTTCACCAGAGGCAAAAGTAATTAACATTGGATGTTTTTTTTCTAGATAGTTTTTGTCATTTGTGAATTATTTTATGTTTGATCCATATTTATTTACTTTTGAATTTGCTTCTTCTTATCAAGACAAGGGCTGTCTAAAAAAATAGTAATGCAAAACTAACAATAATTTAAGTTCACGAAAGAAATATAACTAAGCTAAAATAAACAAAGTTATTCAGACAATTCCTTAATTGACTGATTCAGGTGTTACCTACACAAGTCCCCACCATCTCTAAATCCTCCTCATGCAGATCTAGAGTACATGGAATTACAGGTTGGAAATTAATTAATGCTAAGAGCAAATCCGCAGGGATAGTAACGAACTACACAATCGTCATTTGATAAAACTGATTTTCGCGCTCCATTTTTTATTAATAGCGTTCCAATTTTTACCGGAACCCTACCCGGTACGGTATTCAAAACCTTGGATTCACCCCCCAAAAAACAAACAAACCAACTAATAGCGCTCCAATTTTTACTTGTTCTCCTTTTTTGGAATAGAGAGATCAACTACATACAAAGGTAAGTTGATGGTTGTCGATCAAGTACTCTGTGGTACTGGTATATTTTTTTTCCTTTCCTATCCTTTTCTTTGTCTTCTCCAATTTTCCTATATTCCTTTGGGGGCGGTTGTAATGGGAAGCCTTATGTTTTACTGCTTTAATGAGAAGTGATCAATCAAACGTTTTCTTGCGTGTTGACGCGCTTCATATGCTAAATATATGATAATAGTGATACTCCTAGCTAGCTATGAGATAGAGTGATATGATCGATATAAAACTTATCGATCACTTATACGTCCCTTAGTTTTTCATTAATGTTGTTTTTGAGATTACAGGCACATTTGTAGTTTTGGGAGATCCTGCAAAAGGTACATCAACAACCAGGTCAGAAGAGTACAATCGGTCAATTCGATACATAACAACACTAGATCTAGTCTAGCTTGAATATGGCAGAGGACAATGGGTTGCACGAGGCCAATCAGAATATGCAAGAGGATCAGGCCACGACATCAACAAGCCTTGGGCTTGAAATAGAGGCAGCTGCAAGTTCCTGTACAAATGGGGGTCGGTTCGACATAGATCAACGGAAGAATAGCAGAAAACTGGAGAGCAGTATCAAAACAGTTCCATTTTACAAGTTGTTCTCATTTGCAGACTATGTAGATGTTGCCTTGATGATTGTTGGTACAATCGGTGCAGTTGGAAATGGGATAGGCATTCCATTTACGTCTGTATTTTTCGGTGAAATGATTGATTCTTTTGGACAAAACCAGAACAACAAAGATATAGTTCACGTAGTTTCCAAGGTAAAATAAATAAACAATCCTTCAATTGGCATATTCTTGCTCTGATTTTTCGTCCCAGGAGAGGCATGTAAACGAAGAATTAGGATTTTTCTTACATTGAGGACTCTTCAATGGTATCATTATTAGTGTTTCTGTAAAATCTCCATTTGTTTTGCAAATATCCTAGTTGTTTTTGGCAAAGTACGTGGGAACGAAATGTTGTCACTTATTATTTGCTTGATTATATGTCTTAGGTAGCACTGAAATATGTCTATTTGGCTTTGGGAGTCGGGGTGGCAGCATTCCTTCGTAAGTACATCCCACCTAGAAACAAAATTACAACCTCGCAAACAAATAAGAATATGTTAGAGCTTCCAAAAACTATTGGTATTTTGCATAACAAGCTATTTTTTCCACTTTTGTTGTTGTTGTGTTGGCATGTTAGAGGTGTCTTGTTGGATGGTAACGGGAGAGCGACAAGCTGCAAGAATAAGGCGTCTTTATTTGAAAAGTATAATGAGACAAGACATAGCTTTCTTTGACAAAGAAATAAAGACAGGAGAAGTTGTTAGCTTGATGTTAGGTGACACTGTACTAATTCAAGACGTGATGGGTGAGAAGGTACTCCTTATTCACCATTCCTCATCAAACGAAAAAGGCTATACCTTCTTGCATTTACAATAGTTCATCCGGGTATGGTGTTTCGATGCAGGTAGGGAAATTTATACAGCTGGTCTCTACATTTTTGGAGGCTTTGTGATAGCATTCATCAAGGGGTGGCTCCTTACGCTTGTTTTGTTATCCTGTATTCCTCTACTTGTAATAACTGGTGGAGCCGCTGCCATCATTACATCCAAAGCATCATCCACTGCACAAAATTCTTATGCTAAAGCAGCCAATGTGGTTGAACAGACTATTGGTTCAATTAGAACAGTATGTCACAAATTCAACAAAGCAATTCTGCTTCTTTTTCTTTTCTTTTTTTTAATGGAATCCCAAAGAGCAATTCAATGACTCCAGATTTGCTTAAACTTGACATTGTGTTTGATTAATTAATTCTCTGCTGTTTTGCTCTTTCACGGGCACATGTTCATCTTTTCGCTTACCACACATGCATATAGGTTGCATCATTTACCGGTGAGAAGCATGCTGTGATTAAGTACGACAAATCTCTTACGGATGCTTACAAGTCAGGTATTCAAGAAGGCTTAGCTAGTGGATTGGGTTTTGGAGCAGTTTTGTGTGTCGCGTTCTGCACTTATTCTTTGGCTGTATGGTATGGTGCAAAGTTGATAGTAAATAAGAGATATACCGGAGGCGAAGTGATTAATGTAATTGCTGCTGTGCTAACTGGTTCCGTGTAAGTTTCACTTCTAAACCTCTTTCCGAATTTGCTTCTAAAACTACGTCTGTATGTTAGAAAAGTCAAGTCTGTTGGACCTCTAAAGTGACATTGTTCATCTCTGTTGAAATCAGCAACATGGGCTGCTGAAATGTGGCTCCAATTCTTTCCTGGGTCAAAGATTGGATAGGGGTGGACAGCCAACCACTCCTTGTTTTTTAGTCTTCTTCAGCCAGCCAAAGAAGTAAATGAGATTTGGCTCATCCGGAAGAAGCCAGCCCAAAATCTCTCTTTGGATCTCAGCCGAGATTTTTGACACCCGTGGAGTAATGGCTTTGTCTGGCATGGAAAATCTCAGGCGTGGGTTTGCATTAATTGCAACTGATTCTCCCATGCTTGTGAACAGTGCACTGAATTGTGCCTATAAATGAAGGCACTAGTTTTCTGTAAGAATCATCTCTCTTGAGTGAGAGACCAGAGAGGTGTAGAGGTGTAGAGAGAGTAGAGCAGTGTAAGGGCTCCTCCTTCGGGAGGGAGCCGTGCTCCTCCTATGAGGCTCTGTCAAAAAGAGAATGATAGAGCATCTGAAAATCAGAGAGAGTTTGAAAGCAGCATATGTATGCATTTGTATCATTCTGTGAGTGAGTGTGAGTGTGAGTGATTTTGTAATCCTCCCCCTCCTCCATAATAGAAATTCATCAGCCCTCTCCCGTGGACGTACCCGATTTTGGGGAACCACGTAAATCTCTGTCTCGGTGTCTGTGAAAGTGTGTGTGTTCTTGGTTTGATCCTTATTTCTGCAACAATCTCTACTACTGAAATTATGTTCCCAATACATTTATAAGTTCTGGCATAATACGGTTGTTTCAGGTCTCTTGGCCAGACATCTCCTTGCATGAATGCATTTTCTGCCTGTCAGGCTGCCGGATTCAAGATGTTTGAGACAATAAATAGGAGGCCTGACATAGACGTATATGACATCGAAGGCAAAAAATTAGATGATATTCGTGGTGATATAGAGTTGAGGGATGTTTATTTCAGTTATCCAGCCAGGCCAGGTGAGAAAATATTCAACGGATTCTCACTCTCCATCCCAAATGGCATGACTGCAGCTATAGTGGGACAGAGTGGTAGCGGAAAGTTAACAATAATCAGTCTGATACAAAGATTTTATGATCCACAATCTGGTCAAGTCCTCGTAGATGGCATTAATCTCAAAGATTTCCAGCTAAAGTGGATTAGAGAGAAAATAGGTCTTGTTAGCCAAGAACCTATGTTGTTTGCGTGCAGCATCAAGGACAATATTGCATACGGGAAGGACGAGGCAACCCCAGAAGAAATTAAAGTAGCAGTTGAGATAGCCAATGCTGCTAAATTCATTGATAAACTACCTCAGGTTAATTTTTTTTTTTGGTCCCTTTTGGATTATCTGTTTTGTATAGTAGAGCTATTTTATGTTAATGATCGAGCATGGTTAGTTAAATTTTAAGTTTTACCATATATTGCGTTTTGATTTTAGGGGTTGGACACCATGGTCGGTGAGCGTGGAACACAGCTATCTGGAGGACAGAAGCAGAGAGTTGCCATAGCCAGGGCAATTCTGAAAGACCCACGAATTCTACTCTTAGATGAAGCAACAAGTGCGCTCGATGCAGAGTCGGAGAGGATTGTTCAAGAGGCATTGGACAAGGTAATGGTCAACAGAACAACTGTGATTGTTGCACATCGCTTGAGCACCGTAAGAAATGCCGACATGAATGCAGTGGTTCACCAAGGAAAGATCATTGAAAAATGTATCTGGGGAACAACTTTGCTACTTATGTAACATGCTAATAAGCAAAGAAAACATTAGTGTACACATGCATACATACACATGTTGATGCGAATAGGAATATAACTTTTTGTCACGATAGAAGAATATTCATATTGTTTAGCGCCTTATGTATTCATGGATCAGGTTCACATTCAGAACTACTTGAGGACCCAGAAGGAGCATACTCTCAGCTTATAAGATTACAAGAAGTGATCAAAGATTCCGAACAAGCTACAATGGACCTAGAAAAATCAGATTCTATGAACGAATTGAGTAGACAGCCAAGTCAACGAATGCCATCTCTTCGTTCCACAAGTCGTCGATCTTTTGGGTCAGGAGCTAGTAGCCGTGACATCAGAGTTCCATTTGGTCTATCTACAGGATTTGATGTTTCAAACACTGCATTGCCAGAAGCAGGAGCCAACTACGGCCAATCAGTAAAAAATCATCCAAAAGTCCCACTGCGCCGACTTGCTCATCTCAACAAGCCAGAGTTTCTAGTGTTGATAGCAGGAGCTATCGCTGCAGCCCTTAATGGCTCAATACTTCCAACTGTAGGTCTACTAATTTCAGAGGCGATTGAATCGTTTTTCAAGCCACCCCATCAACTAAAGAAAGATTCACAATTTTGGGCCCTAATGTTTGTCGTCCTTGGAATAGCATCGTTCTTCGCATTTTCAGCGCGGACATACTTATTTTCTGTGGCTGGTTGTAAGCTGATAAAAAGGGTACGGTCGTTGTGTTTTGAAAAAGTGGTTCGGATGGAGGTCAGTTGGTTTGATGAGTCTGAGAACTCGAGTGGAGCAACCGGTGCTAGACTTGCTGCCGATGCAGCTACTATTCGGGCTTTAGTGGGAGATTCACTTGCTCAGCTTGTTCAAGACTCTGCTTCCGCAATTGAAGGATTGGTCATTGCTTTCACAGCATGTTGGCAACTGGCATTTATTGTCCTAGCTTTGATACCTCTCATCGGATTGAGTCGTTATGTTCAAATAAAATTCCTGCAAGGGTTCAGCGCGGATGCAAAGGTTTACTTTTCTATACCCACCATTATCATATTTTTTCACGGTTGCAACATTCGTAACACCCCACCAACTAATTCCGAAAATCGATCACATACAAAAATCCTATCCATATTCTCGTAAAATCAAAGCTAAACGCCTACATAGCCATGACAATTCTCATCGAGCAACCATTATACCTTCATCCTTTTTCAATATTTTTGTACTTGAAAGAAAACTATCAATGCTATAATATATGAGTAGATAGCCTCCAGGAATTGAGATCTAGACGTAAATGGGTGCAGTTATTGTATGAGGAGGCAAGCCAATTTGCAAATGATGCTGTTGGAAGCATACGAACAATTGCTTCTTTCTGCGGTGAAGAAAAAGTGATGGAATTGTACAAAAGGAAATGTGAAGGACCTATGAAAACTGGCACGAGGCAAGGAATTTTTTGTGGGATAGGTTTTGGGCTATCTTCTGCCTCGATATATTTGGCGTATGGATGCAATTTCTACACTGGAGCGAAGCTAGTTGAGGCCGGGAAAGCGAAATTCGATGATGTGTTTCGTGTAAGAATCCAAAAGCCAATCATCAAGCAGTTATTTTTAATTATTAATAAGTACTAAAAGGGTGGGTGTGGCCTCGCAGGTTTTCTTATCTCTAACCATGGCAGCCCTGGCGATTTCTCAATCAAGTGGCTTAGTCTCCGACGCTGCAAAAGCCAAGGTTGCCACTGCTTCCATATTTGCCATTCTTGACAGGAAGTCGAAGATTGACCCCAGTGACGAGTCTGGGATCACTCTAGAGAACGTGAAGGGAGAGATTGAGCTCCGCCATATAAGCTTCAAGTACCCCACGAGGCCAGATGTTCAGATTTTTCGGGACCTCAATTTGAACATTCCCAGCAGAAAGGTAGAACCCTTTTTTTTTTTGTTTTATGTTTTCTGCTAATATTGGAAAATGGATTATGTATTTGTCACCGAACAACTTCTGATCCAAATTGATTTTGTGAATATGATCAACCTTTAGACGGTGGCTCTAGTAGGAGAAAGTGGAAGCGGGAAATCAACAGTGATAGCATTACTGCAAAGATTTTACGATCCCGAGTCGGGTCATATTACGCTTCATGGGATTGAAATTCAGAGTCTACGATTGAATTGGTTGAGACAACAA
>BPLS01010905.1:0-11803 GCA_019656275.1 Rhododendron kiyosumense | reverse complement strand
GCCATGTTTGATAGGAGGTTTGGGAGGGGGGGATTGGATTAATAATCCTATGAGGCTCCTAATATCTTGTTTGGTTAGACTTTTGTGGTAGGGACTAGTTGTTCAATGACTAGTTGTCCCATGGGATTGTTAATCCCCAAAAATGGGGGTATTAACAATACCATTTGGGGGGGCGAGGGGTTGTTCACATGATAATTTGAACACATTACACATGATAATCCTCTTAGAATTCTTTCCAAATATTATTGTCATACTCCTACTTAGATACATATAAGATAGGTCCATGTTCAGTGATTTAGCTTTCAAAATACCCCTGCAAACCGCCTTAGTTATCTATAAATTGAATAGTTTTTCACCATATAGTATTGAATATGATTTGTAGATTTCTTCATAGTCATTCAACTTAAGCACCATAACTTGCGATCGCTGTTTGATATCAGAGCTAAGAACTAATTAATATGTGGCCAGCTTGCAAGGCATAAACAACAACAAACGTCTCCCATATATCACCAAAGAAGTATCCATCATCATATTGAATAGACCATTGTGCTCCACGTAACCAATTTAATTTCTTCACAGCCAGATTGTTGGCAAAAGCAGCTCTTTACCTTGGTGGTTAGTTTCTTTAAATAAAAGATGTTAGAGATGAGTAGTTGAACTGATAGGCACAATATTTTGTAAGCTATAAACATATACTACACAGGTAATTAATGCATGACGACAAGCTCGATAGCTGATTGGTGGACAAGCAGTGACCATAACATCAAAATGCAAAGAAAGGAAAATCTTGGATTATATTCGTGATATTGCACTAAAATAAAATACTCAGTGATGTTGGTAAATTCCAGAATTCCAATTGTTTGGTGCATTCAAGTATTGGATTAGTTAAATAGAATCCAACTGTAGTCCTTTTTAGAATTGTCTTCATTAAATATCAAATTCAAGGTGTCTGATGCAACAAATAGGAATAAATAATCCTTGTTGAAATTGTGATCACGAACAACATTTATCCATCCTATTGTTAATCGGAAATTTTTTATTTTCACATACCAAACTTTGTTATCACTATGAATCATTACAACTGCTTCCGTTGGTGCCAATAGATAAGAGTTCATAGCATTTGGTATTTTCCATGTATCAGTGAGCAATTGCATTTGTTGGCAAATCATGTTCCATTAGGTATTGGCCATATTTTTAAGATTATAAACCAAATCTTACCACTGCCATATATATTTGGGTGGATTTGATAAATAAAATGAGTGAATCATTAAGTTTGTTTATCTGCATAGTTGAATAAATGTAATTAAATTTCTACATATGATAATTGATAAGTATAGTGAGCAATCTATTGTGATAACTAAATTTGTAAAACATAATATTTACAATTTGTTATAGGGAGATCCTCACTGACTGTCAAAGCTCTTAAGGAACGATGATATGGCTCAAGAAACCAGAGTGTTGGACCCAAAATAAACTCTATCCATGCCTTAAATTGATAGGAAAAAATCCACTCAAACTTGCCTCCATGTTCATAGATAGCAAAGTATTTCTGATTGCACGCTTATGGTATATATTCCTTCAACAATTTATAGTTCCTCGTTATTTGAATCGACCAGGCAGTAAAGACGAATAACTTTAGTAGAGATGCTGGGAACTTTTCATAGCCCTGAAGTGTTTGGTAGAGCAAATCCTAATACTGCATTTGTTGGACAACATTATCAAGAGTCACATGGAGGAAGGTACAACAAAGGAGGAAAACAAGGGCAAACATCTTTCAACTCACAGGGTCGCGGTTTTATTCAAGCTAACAACTCTTGTAATCAAGGTAGTGTGAACCATACCAAAAAATCAACAGCTTCCATCCAGAATGGAACTTCAAAACAACAATAGAAAAATGATGATTCTGGAGTTGTTTGTTAGATTTGCAATAAAACAAAGTGTCACGATCCTGACCCGTCCCTTAAGGTCTTAATCATGACAAATGCCAGTGATTTCTCACTAAGGCCAAATCACAAGTCAAAATCATCTAAGCAAGCAACAATCAAAAGGGACTAACATAACAGCGGAAGCAAAAGATGATCTTTTATTGACAACGAACCAAAGTCTTGCTTAGGTTTTACAAACCAAAAGTGTAAACCACCCAGAGCTGGTGTGCTTACATACAAATTCAAAAGCTAACAAACTATGTACAAGCTAAGTGTCTACAAGCATAACTTCCTTTCCTTTACAAGTTTCCAAAAAAAAAATACACACATCCCAAAAGTGAATACCACGCCACCCTACGCTTCGCTTCCTGAAAGGTGGAAAAGAAAATCCATAAGCCAAAGCTCGTGTGAAGAATTAATACTTAACTCACATGCCATCCATGGATAACGCAAAATAATTTGATAATAATTCAAAACAAAGTACTCAAAACCATAAGCCAAATATAATGCACATTCCGCTATTCAAAATTCAAAAGCTACCAGGCGTCCCCGGTAGTGGATAAGCCAGACGTCTATTCATTATTCCAAAATACACACCAATCTCAAACACCCTTGCTAGCCATTAAGCCGTCCCCTAGCAAGACCGGACGTTGGGAATGCCATTAAATAGATTCGCAAACATTTCAAAAATAAGTCCACCTTCCATTGGTATCCATGGAGTACACATTTATAAACATGTTCAAATAAGATCGATAAGGAAAACAAGTTCAAAGCATGTGTCTAGGTATTAATCACTCACCTCGGCTCTACGTATCACCCGAGCTTCCTAAAACAATTAGGAAATAAAAACATAATTAGAAGATGTCTAACAAGTCTATTTTTAATGAACATAAGGTCCTAGAGTGAAAGATATGAAGTTAAACAACCAATCTCAGGAAACAATTTCAAAATCTGTAATTCCATCAATTTCAACTTAAAATATGACTTTGCACGGGAAGAACCAAGACACAATCTTCATGCATTTTTTTAGGTCTACGAGTCTAGGTTCAAAATCAGAAATCGGATCGCAATTTCATCGCCCGAGCTCAAAATTATGGCCGTTTCCCTAACACGTGTCCATGCAGTCAGCACAGTCCGAAAATTGCGCACCACATGGTCACGAATTTTTACAGAATTCAATACTTCAAATCTGATCTCGAAATTTTTACCATAGATAAAGGACTCATATAGAAACTCTCTATAAAAATTTCATAATTTTTGGAGCTTAGGAACTGCCTCAAAAAAATCCACAAAATCAGGACAGACATGAAATTTCTACTCAGCAGATTTCCTGATTTCAACCCAAACTTCGGAAAATCACTATAAATTGAATTCTCAACGGTTTGAGGCGATTCCAGCGGCAAAAGAACAAGCTTTAAGTCTACTTTCTAACTTGTGAAGGAACCAAAACCTAATTCAAAGTTTACGAATGAGAAATTACGTAAAAACGGAGATCCAGTTTGCTGTCAGAAAACTGTTATGAACACATGCTACATATACGAAATTCCACTACTCAAATCCAACAAAATTCATCAACTAAACATGAAATACAACTACTAAAGTATGGAATTCAACATACAAAACATGAATTCAAGTAGGAGATGTAAAAATTACCGAGTTAAATCTTCAATTCAAAGCAAATAAGATTTCCCCCAATTTTTCCTTCTTCTTCTCCTTCCTCTCTCTCTCTCTCTCTCTCTCTCTCTCTCTCTCTCTCTCTCTCTCTCCCTTCTCTACGTTTTTGATATGAACAAAGAAAAGAAACGTGGAAGACAACTTGTTTTGTTGTGCTTGACTTGGGAAAAATTATTGAGTGCATGTGTGCCTTATACCAACTTATGTTCCAATTTTTATTTAACTAGCAAATTAAGCCTAATTTCACATATCAAGCCTTAAACATGTCACATAATTAACATAAACCATAATTAAAATCTAGGGTTATTACACAAAGTATACTGCTATTAACTGTTGGCAGATGTTCAATCAAACATATCAGCCTAGTGATGCAGCCTAAGCACTTGCAGCAATGAATACCTCAAATGCTCAGGATAGTGCCTGGTTTCTGGACACAGGTGCTACGCAACACATGACTTCGGACTATGGTAAGCTTCAAGCTTGCACTCCTTACTTTGGTTCAGATAAAATAATGGTTGGGAATGGTGATACTTTAGACATAACCCATGTTGGAAATGCCTCACTTAACATAAGAAATAAAGAGATTAAGTTAAGCAATGTTTTAGTTGTTTCAAAAATTAAAAAGAATCTCTTATCAGTTAGCCAAATGACTTCTCAACTTCCTTATGATTTTGAGTTTTTTACAAATGATTTTGTGAAAAAGCACAAGGAGACAAAGGGTGATAGCAAAAGGGAGTAGGTCTGGTGGATTATAAGCCTTGAAGCCGAGGAATGATGAAGTTTTTTTCTCAACAAAGTTTCAAGCAATAAATGATGTGTATGGCACCAAAGACTCGGACATACAAATATTCAAGTCGTTGACTATCACAAAAGGAATAAGCTGATTTTCAACAGTAACAATAAGCCTCTTAATTTTATTTGTAGCAGTTGTCAAATGGGTAAAACGTGTCGTTTTTCTTTTTTATCTGTTGAGGATAATTGTGAAAACCCTATAGAAAGGATTCATTGTGATTTATGGGGACCAACTCCGATTGTTTCCTTTCAGAAATTCAGAAATTATGTTATTTTTCATGGATGAGTATACACGCTTCACTTGGTTCTTTCCATTAAAAAGGAAATCTGATTTTCTTCAATGCTTTGCGAACTTTCATAGGTTCCTAAACAATCAGTTTGGTGAGAATCTAAAAAAATTTCAATCGGATGGCGGGAGAAAATTTTCGGATAAGAAATTTCTAGCTTATGTAAGCAAAAATGGGATTAAACACCAACTTTTTTCTCCCGGTACTAATGAACAAAATGGAATGGCAGAGCGAAAGCACCGTAATGTTACTGAATTTTGATTAACCATGTTATTTCATGGACATGTTCCCAAACGTTACTGGGTTGAAGCCTTTGGAACATCTACATGGCTTATTAATGGGCAACCTACGAGGGTGTTGAATATGTTAAGTCCTTTTGAAAATTTTACTGGGAAGAAGCCAGATTATGGATATTTACGAGTCTTTGGCTCAAGATGTTTTCCTATCTTCGAGATTACGCCAAAAATAAGTTTGATCCAAAATCACTCCCATGTATCTTTTTGGGTTATAGTGAGTTCGACAAAAGATGTAGGAGCCTTTACCCTCCAACTAGACGCGTATGTTTGTCTTGACATGTTGTCTTTGATGAGAGAACTTTTCCCTTCAAGCAACTGACATCATTATTTTCTGATTTTTCTGATATTGGTGAATTGGTTAGCTTTTATGATTGGGTTTCAGGTTTTGAAGGAGGAAGCACTTCTAAAGAGCAATGTCTTTTCGGTAACATCGATGGTGCAGCATTGTACCGCACCGAAGAAAGTCAAATCAATTCTAATTCATCTCCCATTGGTGTGAGTCAATGTGATCTTGAAGGTGTCATTGTTGAAGATTCAGAAACACTTGCATTTGCAAGTTACAATGAGAGCACTTATGAACCAATTGCTATTGCATCTTTACCAAGAGCAAAAGACATGGCACCTCCTATCCACCAAGCTGGGGTTGAAGAAATTGATATTCCTCCTCTAAATTCAGTAATAGAGGACTTCTCTGCAAATTCACCGATATCCATTTCTCATCCAATGACAACTCGAGCTCGCTTTAGAATTGTCAAGGCAAATCCAAAATATTCAGCAACAGAGTATGCACTTCTTTCGTATGACATTCTAGCTGAGCCTAAAAGCATTAAATCCGCACTCCGCCACCCTGGTTTGTTTAATGCTATGGAGGAAGAAATGACAGCTTTTCGTCAAAACAATATGTGGGAACTTGTACCTCGATCATCTGACATGAACATTATCGGCTGCAAATGGTTGTTCAAGACAAAAATACATTCAGATGGATTGCTTGAGTGATTTAAAGCTCGTCTCGTAGCCAAAGGGTTCAATCAAATACCAGGAATTGATTTCATTGAGATCTTTCCACCTGCCATTAAGCCAGCTACGATCCGAATCATTTTGACCATTTCCCTTTCTCAAAATTGGGACATTGGTCAAATGGATGTAAAAAATGCTTTTTTACGTGGACAAATTTCTGAAACAGTCTATATGGAGCAACCTCCGGGATTCATTGACTCACTCAAGCCAAACCATGTTTGCAAGTTACATCGTGCCCTCTATGGCCTCCGCCAAGCAGCAAGAGCATGGTTTGATAGATTTAGTTCTTTTCTTCTTACCCATGTGTTCTTTTACAGCCCCATAGCTTCTTCATTCTTCATATGTTGTGGGTCCAATGGAATTCTTCTCCTACTCCTATATGTCGACAATATTATTTTGACGGGTGATAACTCTACCTCTATACAAGACTTCGTGTCCAAGTTTCATCAAGAATTTGCTATGAAAGACTTGAGGTACCTGCATTATTTTCTTGGCATCGAGGTTCACAAATTTTCCGGTGGGCTTTTGCTCAACCGAAAAAAGTATATGGCTGAGCTTCTTGATAGAGCACAAATGGGAAATTGTAAACCCCTCTCTACTCTAATGGTGGCCAAACCTAGACTTACACCTGATGGTGAGTCTCCTTTTCCAGATCCTTACTTATTTGAAGAATAGTTAGTGGTCTCCAATATCTCACCTTCACAAGGCCGGGCTTGTCGTTTAGTGTCAATTATGTGTGTCAGTTTATGCATGTTCCCACTATCTTCCACTTTTAAATGGTGAAAAGAACTTTGAGATATGTTCATGGCACCATTGATATGGTCTACATTTGTTATCCTCTAAAACACTTAAGTTGTATGCCTTTTCGAACGCCGATTGGGGTGGCTGTACAACAACTCGGCGTTCTACAATAGGATTTTGTACTTTCTTGGGTGCCAACTATATTTCTTGGAGTGCCAAGAAACAACCCACCGTGACACGATCAAGCACAGAAGTGGAATATTGTGCTCTTGTATCTGTTGCAACTAAAGTAACATGGATTTCATACTTACATCGTGACATTGGTCAGACAATTCAACCGGCAACCCTTTTCTGCGATAATGTCTCTACCTTACGCCTTACCATTAACCCCGTGTTCCATACTTGCACAAAACGCGTTGAGATTGATTATCATTTCGTACATGAAAAGGTGGCCCAACGTTCGGTCATTATGTGTTTTGTCTCTTCAAGATACCAAGTCACCGATGTTCTTACCAAACCACTCTCTCGTGCCTCGTTTCATATGTTGCGCATCAAACTAGGCATCTGGCCATCCCCCTAACCTAGTTTGAGGGGGACTGTTGAAGCAATCAGATCACAAGATGAGAATAAGGAGCATGTGATTGCAGGATTATAGGAGAAATTGCAAGACACAAATTTTATGAATCTTGATAAGAAAATTTCAAGGCTCCTTTACAATAAGAGAATCAATCATGTTTCCATGTATAAGCAACCATAGGTCAATATCTTTTGTATATTTAAGATGTACCATTAGTCATATATTGTATTGAGCAACTTTGAGAGAAATACTCGTATTTTGCGATTCATCTTAAAGAACTACAAAACGTCTTTACAACACTACAACTCTCTCTTTTTCTAAGCGGATGAGCTTCATTCAAACGTATTCCTCTCATTCATTTCATAGGGATTATTTGTCCGCATACGGCTCCATAGATCCGCCTCCATTTCTTTCTCAAGCCAAGAGGCCGTTTCCCTTTCAATTTCTAGGTTGACAATTTCATTACACTCATTGATCAAATTTAAATGAGGGTAACATTGCAGAGTTCTATTGATCGGCAACTACATTCACTACAAGAAATGTGCCTTTACCGCTACTTAACAAATGCCGGAAAAAATGGTCAAAAATGCCGATAATAGTTTTATCGGCATTAGTACCACCTTTATCGACATTTTTAGAAATGCCGTCTAAAAAAGTGTCAGTAATAACAAAAAATGCCAGTAAAGGTATGACGTTTATAGCGGCATGTTTACGCACTATTATTAGTGGCAGTTTTTACAAACGTTGGCAATAGTGCAACGTAAGGGAGGAAAATAACACATGATGTCCACGTGTGCGCCATGTGGCACCCGCGTGTGAGCCACATTAATATTTTTGGTTGTGTTGTGGCCGGAAATCAAACCCCCGACCTCTTGGAAAAGAGTCCAGCACTTAACCATTGGGTTATTGTGAGTTTTGTGTTAGAATGTCAATTTTTTTTATTTTATAGTATATAAAACCTTTGCCGACGTTTTCTATTTACTGCCGGTAATAGTACTACTTCCAACATTTATTTTATCGGCGTTTAACAAATGCTGGTAATAGTAATCTTTAGTGGCATTTGTTTTGTTAAATGCCGTTAAAACAAATGCTGGGAATAATACTATTACCGACATTTGCGATAAATGTCAATAATAGTACCCTTTGACGGCATTTTCCTGAGTGCCAGTAATAAAAATGCTGGTAAAACTACATTTTCTTGTAGTGATTTCAACATCTTTTTTCATACAATGTATGAAATTAACTACTTGTTCTTTCAACTTCTCAAATGAACTCGCCTGATAGTTATTAATAGAAGCACTTGATTTGTCTCTGCTAAGGCCACAATCAATAGAAGAATACTTTTCATTGACAACAAGGCTTCTGTTTCTATTTCATTTACAACAAGGCCATGAGTTTGCCTTCATTTTACACTCTATCTCTACACCGGAATACAACCGCAAAGGCAACCCAATGTCACAAGTGGCAACTAACCATCAAAATGAAAATTGAATATTCTTTTTAAAAAATTGTGTACTATATACAACATCTTATGAATCTAATAGAAACAACATAGAGTAGAGGCCAACATGAGTCTAGCAAAAAAGAAGACAAGCACTTGTATCATTGCTAAACGACCCACACAAAGTATTATTGTATGATGGTAACCATTCTACTCCAACATTTGAAGAACACGAGCCGTTTTTGAAGAAGGAGATCGATCAATTACACTACAACATGAAAGGGCTATAGCGAGGAAATATGGCAATGAAAATGGATTTTATCGCTAAAAGTACATTCTCTACGAGGAAATTGAGTTTCCTTGCCTTTTCTAGCGAGGAAATCTGTTTCCTTGCCAAAGAGTTGCTTTCCTCGCCAAATGTAACTTTTTGGCAAGAAAATATTTTGTCGCCTTTTTTAGGACTTGTTAATTTTGCTATATAAGTCATTATTTATTCTGTTTATATTTATTTGTAATATCACGATGCATGGTAAGACATAATCAACTACTTAGTTCAATAACGTTATCAAAATTATTAAAATAAAAAGTGATAAACGGGAAAAAATAGTTTCCTCACACATTGCATTGAATTGGTGAAAAACCTCATATTTGTCACTTTTCTTATTCTAATTAGTAATGAAAGATATCTTGAAGTGTAGGCATTGAGGATTTATTCCATAGTAATGAAAAACTCAACAAAAAATTAAGTTAAAAACATCTTGAAGTTGTATCGTATTGAAAATATCTCAAAGTTAATTAGATCATTACAAATATATTTTCAAAACAACTACATAAAATACAGTATTTCTATAAAAAAAAAATACATTTTTTCATGTATATAGTGCATTCATGCTATAAAGATTTTTTTTGAACTGTTATTGATTTTTATTTAAACGAACTTAGGTGATTCTAATTGCATTCCTTTATAAACAGATAAATATGTTAAACATTAATTTCAAACGCAATTTTGTAAGTATCAAGCATATTGTTACATATACATATACAAATTGTGTGTGTATGAGTGTGTGATATAGGGCAATTTAAAATTTTTAAAATTCATTAGAGATGAAAAAAATTTAAAAGTATTGTTTTTAGTGTTTTTAGGATCGATGAACTTATCTGAATATTTACAAATTTTGTTCATATTATTATAGCAATGATGAAAAAAAACTTTAAAAAAAAAAACTACGAATCTATAATACCCTTTGTATTTGGAAAAAAGAAGAAGGTCAAACTCACTCTTAAAAAATTAAAAAATGATAGTGATGAAACTTGTCATTCATAATCTAATATTAAAATATATCTCGAGCTTATGATGACAAAAATATCATTCCATAAAAGCTAAAGATAATTCCATCAAAAAATTTAAATAATGACACATATTATTAGTCCTTCAAAAGTTGCTGTCGGATACCAATATAACATGTTTCAACCAAAGAAATTGTTGTGCTAGCAAAAAATTAAACTTGTTCAAATAAATTTCAGACACTATAAGAGTACAAAAAGTTGAAAGGCCATAATTAATGTTGAAGAAACTAATTTGTAAAGGTGAAAGAGATGCAAAAATGTAATATATAAAAAAAAATTCACAATTTCTATGGCGGATAGGTGTTATGTGTCTTATACAACAGTACCAAGGTTTAAGTGCTGGGAATGACAAAAAAACATAGAGAGATTGTTTACTTTTTGAATTTATTTTAGCGAGAAAATTTTTTCCTCACCAATAACTATTGATAATAGTAAATTCACAGCTTTTAGCAACAAAAAATTTCCTCACAATTGTGTCGGAATAGGTGAGGAAAATAATTTTTTCTTGCTAAAACCTTTTGCGACAATGTTTAGGCGAGGAAAACTAGCGAGGAAATTCCTCGCTAATATGTGTTGCAAGGAAATCAGGTGCTTTGGTGAGGAAACTAAATCCTCGCTATAGCCCTTTCATGTTGTAGTGTTATCTTCCCGTGCTTCAACAACTTTTCAGGTTTTTGCGGTATTAGATATACCTATGTAAACTGTAAAAAGTGTATTGGATGTGTGTGTTTTTTGGTTTTGGAATTTATAGGTGGAATCTGAATAATTGGCACCCTAAAAAATTGGGACTCTTACCTGTGATATAGGTTAAGTGTTGTGTAATTTTTTTTGGTTATCATTTTACCCCTGCGAATGTCAAAGCCGGGTTATCAAAATGTTTGTTAGTAATTGTCACAACGAAGTTTTTGACTAATGATATCCTTATATTAATAATTATCATGGGCGGAAGTACACCCACCATGGGTTGGGCTACAGCCCAGGTCTACTTTAGAAAACCCCCTCCAAAAAAATTATAAACATCAAGTTTTTACTAGCTATAGTAGTAGAGTCAGAATTTTGATCTGGAGGGACCGACTTAATAGTTATATATTTTTTGTCAGAATGTATACTTTTTATATCATAAAGTGTTTGCTCTCCAACACATTAAATTTGTACATTGAAATAATTTTAGCTTAATGTAGTTAAAGTATACCAATCATTTTGCATTTTTCTTTAGATTATTTCAACAGTCACGTGTTTATTTTTTATTTATGAAAAAAATTGAGAAATGAGAATGTAAAATAACCAATTTTTTATCAAATCAAACCAAAATTATTGTGATTTTAAGTACCTATACATGAATAATTATCGATATTATTTAAAATCAAGTATATAAAAAATAAAACATTTAAAACTCTGGGTCGAGGCCCCCCATGCCCCAATATAGCTACGCCCCTAATTTTTAGAAATTCTAAAATATCTAACTCTAGAAACTCTTAAATATCATTGTGAAATATCTAGAATTTTTTTGTGAGAATTACTCACATGTGTAATTATAGAATTATCTCAAAGTTTATCTTGTATGAAAATATCTTTGTTTTAGAGCTTTCCATAAAATAGTATAAATAGGGATAGGTTCTAGCCATTTTGTACCAAGCAAAAAAAAATTGAGTTCAAATGTAATGCAAATACTATCCTTCCCCACTCTTGTCTTTAGTATTTTTCTT
>BPLS01010904.1:0-10973 GCA_019656275.1 Rhododendron kiyosumense | reverse complement strand
TGACAACAGAGGCAACACAAGCAAGATTTATGGACACTAGAAGAAGAAAAATCCTAGAGACCCAAAGAAGAAGAGGGAGCTTGCATAAACACAGATTTCAAGCTATAATAGTAAAACTAAAACGATAAGCCAAAGTTAAGACCTTAAGCAGCACATGCAAACAAAAATCAAGACTTTCCCTCAATCCAAAGATTTTGTCCTGAACAAGAAGACAAAATCCAGAAAGGTCTTGGTGGTCTTATAGCACAATCTCCGATTCTGACCTGACTATCTTCAATCTGAAGTGTAATTTGTGATTGACTTGGGGGTTTTGTTCCTCTCTCCAAACAGGATTTTTGGAACACTGTTGAGCCTAGGGGACAGAAAAGCTACGAAAACAGGGAGATCGATTTGATTTTGACATGCAATAAAAGATTAAAGGAGAGGAAGATTGGAAGAGGGAGGGGGAAAGGAGAGATTGCCCAGATAAACCGGTTTCGCCGTAGAGAAAAGGAGAATAGGCTTGAGCAAAATGGGGCTTCCCTCCCCCTGGAGTGAACAGATCTAGAGAAACGAGGATGAAAGGTAAAGATTTGATCACGCCGGAGGCTCGTGGAGAGTCGCCGGAGACTCACCGGGAAAGGCACAGAGAGAGAGAAAGTTCCTTTTTTTCCTTTTGGTTCTTAAGGTGCTCACAAAATTGGGTTTCCCATTGCTCATCATATTCTCAAATCCTCCACGTCACTGGGTGGGTGGGTGATGAAGATCCAGCTCTGGAGACCGAACCAGAGATTAGCCTCTATAAACTTTATTTACAGAACCTTCGTAATAAAGATCTTCTCGTTGTTTTTTTTGGATCCATTGCATGAAGAATTAAATTATCCAAAAAAACATGGATTGGATCACAAACCTCCAGACCTTTGATTATAATCTTAATACTAAACCACTAAAGCCATACCAGTTGCATCAACTAATGACAAGCCACGGCAGAATGAAAATCATGTTAAACCCTCAAAAATGGTCCTGCATTTTCTATTACTGATGGCTGATTCTACCACTAGAACATATGGAAAATAACCGAGTCTGGATGTATCACTCACGGCAAAAGAAAATAGTATATTTAGACAATGGTATGGATCAGCAGCAGAAGAAAGCTGTATTGTATCCTGTGATTATGGTATTGATGAGCAGCATTGAGAGACACCAGCTTGAGGATGAGGAAACAGTTGCGGTGTGGAAGACAAAAATGGAAAAACATGGAAACATAACGGGAGGGACGAGACTGCTAGGAAAGGGAGAGGGAGTCGGTGAATACGTTTCTCAGATGTCAGGCGCAGGGGCTATTTGTTCTCAGGTTTTTATTTTTTGTTACGTAATCTGTTCCAAGCTTCATCCAGGAAATGTTTCAAACACAACTTGTGCCCTTCAAACCTGTGGGGTCTTTGTTACTTCGGAACTGTGGAGAGTACATAGTTGCGGCTCTGATTATCAATATGGATGACAAGTTAAGAAAGAGTTGAAAGGCAACATTAACAGCAAGTAAACCATCTCAAGGAGGCCACGAAGATGTTTTTCATGGTAAAATCTATAGCTTTATGTCGGCGCAGTATTCATTCAGAGACGGAACAGAGTAACCACATTCCTCGTTGCAAAGGACTATTTCTTGGTTGAGAGACAAATGCAAGAAATTATGGCCACACCAGCAACTGCAACTCCTGTGAGGAGCTTCACTGCTGAAATGGCCGGCCTCCTTGAAGGCATATCTACATGCAGAAGCTGCTCCAGCTGCAACATGATTGATGAGCAATTCAGGAACACAGATATTGAAAGATATTGATGCAGAAATCAATTCCATAACTTCCAGACTTGAAAGAACGAGACACCAAAGAAAAGAAGACCAACCAAAACTCGTTTTGTGCCGGCCAAAAAACAAAAAAAGACCAATCAGAAAAGGAATTTTTCTTTGATTATGATTAAAAGGAACTTGACATTTTAAGAGAAGATAACCATCCAGTGGTGCTGGAATCTTAGTAATGGTGTGGATTGGCATGAATTTAAATCACTCCAAACATACTTTTAGGGGCTATTATGCTGATCGTGTATAGCTAATGAAAAAGAAGAAGCTACAACGGTGTAACCTCAACAGGTTGCTTCCAGTACTTCTTAATTCCCTGCAGATGCCCCTTTCCGACAACTGCAACAACTGAACTGCACTTACGAGCAACTTCTAATAATTTGGCTGACATGTACCTGAACACGCAAACAAGGATTCAAGATAAATATACTAATCAAAATCTTAAGAAACTTACAGAAAAGTAGTGGAGCAAGAAACTAAACAAATAAAAAAGAAAATGTCACTGTACTTATGTGCACTAGGGCTGAGATGGATATTGTGATAAGTATCAGAGTAATCATTCTTCAAGAAAGTTCTAAAGCTAGTAGCATCACTTTCATTTACAAGTATCCTCTTCTTTCTTAAGGAGAAATCAATTTGTTTGGTTTGAGTTTTAAGGGAAGTTTTGAGGGTAATGAGTAGAGAGAGAAAGATTGAGAAACAAGGGTAATAAATGGGGAGAAAACTTATTGGGCACTGTGCATAGAAAGGGTTGGGTCTCTAGACCCAAACTGAACACAGTCGGACTGGAAAAGAATGAAAGAAGTGGATGATGAGTGGCGAAGAGAGATGAGTTTCTATTCAGGGCCCATAAGATTTGTGTTTAGCGCAGCTACCATAAGGTGCCACATCTGAGAGTAAAGATTTTCCAAGAAGTGCATCCCTTTCTCTCATGCAAATCAGAAACTTATATCAGAGAAGCTTTTCTGTCTTTGGTCAGATATAGACTATAAAAACTAACTTCTCCTTGAATTGAAACAAGCTATACTGTCAGATATTGCTCAGAAAAACATACCTAAAACTACACAAATCAGGACAAAGTTATGCAGCTTGCTCATATGCAACTCTGTTGATTTCTCTTTCGTGGAAGTGTTTGAATTCATGATGGGATCCAGCTATATGAAGCATAAGATAATATATAGGTGAACCACATAGACTTACGCTTACCTTCTTCTTTTTTTCTTTTTTGTATGTTCTCTCTTTCTCATATGAATTTGAATTAGAAGTATTACCTACCAAAATTTAGCATGCAAAGTCGTTGCTAACATATCAAAACAGACTATAGAGGGACCTAAACAGAATACTTTGTCTTCAAACCGAAACATCAACGACTAAACGAGAGAACAAGAAGAAAGCAATACTGTATAAGAATGCAACATTTACTTACTGATCTCGCTCATTTACAAGGGTTTCCATGAGGGTGGGGAATTGCTTGCTCATATCTTGAATCACATGAGTCAACATATCAGGGTCATCCATTTCCTTCAGCTGAAGCAAAGGCCAAATTATAACCACTGAAATTCAGTAATGTAATTATGGTCCCCATGTTTAAATCTCATTAACATTTGCAGATGAAAACTGCAGTTTGGAGCCATAAGTTGTGAAGAAAGGCAAACATACCATTTTATTGAGATCTTCAGAGCTTGGCAAAAAGAATGCTTGGATAACCACGGAATAAAGTAACTTTGTCTTATGCCAAAGTGGCATCTTTGCCCATGTCCTTTGTAAAGTAATCTATTCAGTTAAAACCAAATATCAAGAATAAGTTAGGATACAATGAAATTTTGTACTGTAACAGACAATTCAAAAATAGACAATGTTGAAGAATTGCTTATAAGATGAAAGAGATGGGGAAGACTAGTTAGTAGTCAGTACAAGTAAAGGAACTACATTCTCTAGAAGCTATATGTTTCTGAAGCTGCCAAAAAGAGCCATTTTACAGACTAAACCACTCAGAAGCAGAAAAGGAATACATTTGGATGTTCATGACATATAGTCATAAAAGGTCCATATCCCAGATAAGGCAAGGAAAACAAATGGAGAGCTTAATTCTGGATGAGTACAGAAAGATATGGTTAGCATTCTTTATTGATGTTCCTCTGTAAAGTTTTGCAATGCTGCGCGGGATAATGCATCCATCAATAAAGCAGGAACCAAATTCCGCCCCCCACAACCCTCTATCTTTATTTGTTTCAAGCTGAATGCTCTTGGAGATTAGGAGATTAGAAGGAGCAAGTCCTGCAGACTAATAGTTAGTACATGTAAAGAAGCTATATTCTATAGAGTCAAGACATTAACTTCTGAAGCTGCCAATAAAGAGCCGCTGTAGAAACTAAAACACTCAGAGAAAGGAGTACTTTTGGATGTTCAAGATACATAGTCATAAAAGGTCTACATCCCAGAGAAGCCAAAGAAAGAGAACATAATTCTGGAGGAGGACAGAAAACTAAGGTTAGCATACTGTATTGACGTTCATCCATAGAGTTTTTCAATGCCACATGGGATAATGCCACAACCAGCAATAAAGCAGGGACCAAACTCCATACCCCAGGACCCTTCCCTATCAATATCTTTCAAGCAGCATGCTCTTACAGAGAAAAAGGCGCAAGTCATGCTTGGCCAGTAAAACCGCAATTTCAATGTACTCGCAAATGTACCTCACCAACATTACTGGTACACTAGGTGGGATAAAGCAGGAGGTGGGTTGGGGCCAAATAAGTGTTTCTTGTTAAAACAATCAAACAAAATCTAATGCGGAAAGTATCTTACATGCACCGGGCGATCACCAAGTTTCACTTGCACGTTGTCATCATATTTGAGCGCTTCTTCAAATGCCACCCGAAACTCAGAACCAGGGCAAACCTCAAGCTTGCTGGCAACCTAACAAAAGAACATACAGACTCATTGAAAAGATTAAGATGCATGAGAAAAGTACAAGGACCGAAAAATACACTCTGTAGCAGATATTTAATGTGCGAGAACGTAACACTTCTGTGTCAATTGACAAAGAATCTGGTGAATAATAATGTTCATGCCTTGGCCAGAAACCAGCTGTACAGGATTCCAAATATATCGTGCTGTGTCTTCCACATCTCCACCATATCTCTCATGGTTGGTACCTGGGTAAACAAAAATGATTACTTGTGCAAGTGAAATTTCGGGAATGGCTACCAAAGGCTAGTATTATGACAATAGAAAGTATAAAAAGAAAACATGAAATGCACCATCACTACACATACAATAAACTGGTTATTGTTATTAACTTGAGCATTCTCCTTGCGGAAAAAACTACTTGAAAAGTGCAACATATAGTCTGCCAGTTTTAGTAACGTGCTGGAAGGCTCCACGCCACCACCACATATCACTCACTAGTGGCATGAGAATATAAGATCATGCTTCTCACTCCACAAGGTGAATCTTGTAGATTCAAGACATTGTAAGAAGAGGAAACCAGTTCCTTAAACACATACTTATACAGACCATGCTGGCTGCAGAGTTACTGGAACTTTAAGTAAAAAATAAAAATGAAATCAACCGCATCACGGACTTCTAAGACGATAATGGAATGCTTCAGAGAAGATCAATAAGCTAGGCCAGAATATCCCCGCTGACGTACATATCATGGAATCTACCGAGTGGTATTCGAAAAGACATATTTGAACCTACCTTTCATGAATGATGTAACAAATTGAACAAATTAACAAGCTGATTAGCCTTAAAATTGGCAATGAAATACCTCTTGAGACTTCCTAAAATGAGTTGCACCAAAGATAACATCTTATTACGGTATGGCGAAAAATGACAGACTACTTACTCAAAAGGGGTATCCTTTGCAAAGCGAGCTTGCCTCCAATGATGGTATATGAAAATAGATTCCACCATATAGTTTATGGTATCCTTTGCAGGACATATAAGATAATGCACTTTAGTGATCTGATCCTTTCTTTTTCGTAGGCCCATTATGCAGTGGCTTATAAAGCATTACTTCAATCCTTACTTACCAAAAAGTCCATTTTGATCCCGTAGCAAGATAATCCAATTCATCTGAATCTGATCCGTTAAAGCATCCAACTCAAAACCAATTGGCAATGAGTGGAGAGGGCGTCCAGGTTCATATATTAGGTTTGGAGGTTATATTTAACCAATGTGGGACAAGATCCAACACTCCTCCACACATGTGACCCCTGACTCGCACGTGGTGAGGTAAATAAACAATTCAATGCAAACGACAACAATCAACTATCAGCGTCAAAGAAAGGGGGACCATACCATCAACGACATAGAGTCTTGTACAAAAGCCTCTAAAAACCTAGCTCTAATACCATGTTAAGGCATCCAACTCGAAATCAATTGACAATGAGTGCAGAGGCCGCCCATGCTCATATACTAGGTTTGGAAGTTATATTTAACCAATGTGGGACAAGATCTAACATGATCAAATAGAATAGAATCCTCTGCTTCATGGACTCGGGGACGGCGATGTGTCTAATTGTCTTATCTGTCGAATTTCCATGCCAAGGCTATCACATTATCTAACTTTAATATCTAGGACCTCAGACAGTGTCTTCAATTTTTTAAATGTTGAACAAATTTCTCATATCCCAACTAAAGTGTCGAGTATCCAGTGTGCTTACTTCATACATTTTGAAGAGACACAATGTACAGTTTATCACATTTTAAGTTTATCATAAGTACAGAAGGCCTACAAAATGAACAGACCACAGCATGAGAATGACTCCCGTGGTGGACCCCTGGGGCCAAACAATATGGTGCAGTCTGCAAAAGTAGACTGCAAACTATCCATTCCCTGGTATAAAAGCTATTAATAGCAAACCAAACGATGAATGAACCACGAAAGAATATTTACCTTTAAATTCTGAGTAAGAAGTACAGGCTTACGAATTGGGCATAGTTCCAAGAAAACAACCTGTAGCCAAAACATGCACAAGTACTTAAAACAATTAAATGCATAAACAGATTGAAGATTGCTGCTATCATGAAACCATTTGAAGCAGACAATCAACCAGCTGTTCAATGATCTGTCCATTAATCAAGTGGTACTAAGTTCCTAAAATAGAAGCACCTGTGGTTTTGAAATCCTGATTACAGCCTTAACTTGTTCGCATGATTCCTGCAACCACAGCGACCAAGAACATACATTAATAACTTGCCTCTATTATTCCTTTTCTTTCTCATTACTGGGTGACACAAATAGAACTAAATCAATGTAATGCCAGGATGAATCAGTAACAGCTGACTTATTGGGGGATGTTAAACCAAGAAAGGAGTCGATAAGTAACACCCCTGCAAAAATCAAAATCCTAACCACAACCCTGGAAACTTTGAAATGAGCAAAAGCGAAATTCTGTGACATTTGACAGCTAAATAAAGAAACTACAACCTGATAATAGGGAACAGTAACTCATTTTCTCAGATGATGTGGGTTATGCTTCCGCAACCCGCATTGGATGTAACTAAACAAACTACTTCACAGTTCACAGTGACAATGGCATCCAGAGAAACGTCAACTGATCTCCATTAGGTATTGTCATAGTCAATCGTTGTCTACACTATTCTAACTACATGAAACAGAGAAGACTCAAACAGATTCTTTTCACGGCACACCGATATTGTTGTCCACAGCACGTGAATAAAAAGTATCAGTGACTTCAAATCTTGGCTGCCTCCCTGTCCAAGGACACAATTATGCAGAACATTAAAGCTCATTTAATGCTACGAACTAGGCTACTATGCACAAAGACAATTACTCCATTCATTCGATATCGAGATCCCAAAAAAAAAAAACCATGTCTTTCCTCAATTTTCTGGGCAGCCAAACAAGGAAACTAATAATTGATATGCAATCTCAATCTTGACACGAATTTTTCCATTAGTCAATAAGAAAACTGCGTCAAAAGAATCAAAACCAAACATGATACAACAAGACACAAGAACACAAAAGAAACCGCTTCTTCCACTATCCTTAATTTCACCTCAGCAAGACCAATTAATAAAACCCCAAGGATTGACCTCGTGGACAAAGTCTGAGACATCAAATAAAAAAAAACGGTTTTAACCCGGTTTAATTAGTGGGTAATGGAATTAGATCTAGCAGATTAGTTGGGGGTGCACGTAAGTTTATCCGAACGCCCTGTGTTATGAAAAAAAAAACCAAGACCAATAAAAATTGAACACAATTCGAGTTACCTGAGAAACATGAGCCGTTCCAACCAAATAAACGTGGCAAATTCCTCCTACCGCAGTCGACTCGCACGAAAGCTTCACCACGTTTCGCCGAAGCTCCTCGGGCAGAAACTCTATCCGATTCTCGTCTCCATCTTCGAGTACTCGAGAGGCAGGGCCGTCCAAGTCCGTCGGGATTGGATCAGGTCTGCGGCGGCCAGAGAACGAGTCGCGGCGGCGGAAGCGGAGGCGTCTGAGTTTCGGTAACTTGAGCCATTCCCAAAACACGGCCAAGATTGCAAAACAACCTAGCCCAAAGGTGTGCCATTTCTTCAGCCAAAAAGGGTTCCTCCCATTTCTCCAGCCTTTTTCACCCAAAACTGGCAGCAAGATTGACCCATCCATTTGTGCCACGTCACCAAACCAACCGCCAAATCCTGATTGCTTAGAGAGTGAAAACTTTCTTATTGCTCAGAGAGAGAGAGAACTTTCTGATAGTTCAGAGAGGGGTAGAGAGAGAGAGAGAGAGATTGGGGCGGAGGAGGGTTTATATACCTTGTGAGTTTAGAATTGGGGTGCAATGTTACAGTACTCTGGAAGATCACTAGGAAGTGTTCCGACCATTCCTCGACCACACATTATCTTAGGTTTCGTGACTAATTCTGGTTTTAGATTAATCCGAAGCACCATGTAACGTGCTCCTGGAATACTGAATAATTACCCCAATATGCGTAATCGAAAGCCGCAATTCGTGACCTCAAACTTTGTCGCCTAGTACGTACTTTCTCGCACAGAATCCGA
Organism: Rhododendron kiyosumense; assembly: GCA_019656275.1. NCBI lineage: Eukaryota > Viridiplantae > Streptophyta > Magnoliopsida > Ericales > Ericaceae > Rhododendron > Rhododendron kiyosumense. The sequence continues at coordinate 2,116 of BPLS01010904.1, read as the reverse complement.
ATACTACTAACTAATTAAACGATAAAGAACGTCTGCTTTCTGAGATCAACTCCTCTGCACACTCTCTCTCTCTCCCTCCTCCCCCTAGTCCTTAAAACTCTTACTCTTTCGAGGCTCACAACAATAATCTGAACCGGCTATCTCAAACAAAATGAACAACAGAATGCATTTACGAAAAATTTGTTTGACCGGACATCGATAAATATGATAATAAACTGTATGTTTCCTGTAAATTGTAAGGTGTAATGTAGATTTGACATTCATTTTGCAATTATAAAATGCTACATGTTCAAGGGCCTAATGATCTTTAATCAAATTAATTTTGTGCAAAAATGTTTGTTTCCGTGTGTTCTACGAGATGAACTATTCAGATTATGACTGTAGACCTTGTATGAGCCCAAAAAATAAGATTATGGAGGGATATAGAGAGAAGGGATATTCTGTAGGGAGGAGGAGCTCATACAATGATTTCTGGGGTGGTTGGGTCCATCGATACTGTGTCCCTCTCTTCTTGGAAGTTTCTAATTAAGGGTAGGTTTTCCTTTAATTTAACTAAAAGGACTAAAGTTTATAAGTGAGTTATTCTTCTCATAAATATCAACTCAAATACCATTTAGCGGAAACAACTTAACTATTGTCATTTGCTTCTTCTTCTTTTTTGAATTATTTGGATTATTGGCTGATTTTTGGATTATTTGAATAAAATTTAAAAAAGACAAACATAACTCCTTATAGAAAGATTTTTTCGATTAGTTTTGTCTTTTTAAAAATTTTAAGTTTGATTCATTTTTATCTCTCTCGTCGAAATGAATAATAATTTTAAAAATTTGCTATCACGTGAATAAAGGTAGTATAAACTAATAATAATCGCACGACAACCTTTTGTCTGCCTAGAATCTTTACGGCACCATTCCCGAAAGGGAAATAAGTACTTATTTTTTAAGAAGACAATTTTTAGCTAAAAAATCATGTGATTATGCAAATAATTTTTCTATCAATATGAATTTTATTTGATAGATCTTATTGAAATTTTTTATATGGTGCAAACAAAATTGAAAAATTATTTTTTGTCTACATTATTTTTGAGTTTAAAAATGTTTAAATAAGTACTTATTTTTTGAAAAAATGTTCTGCAACGGGACCGATGTTATCTCACTTGTTAAAATTCAATCAATAAAGCGCGTTCTACTTTCGGGGATCAGCTCCACTCCAAACTCTAAGCACGAGTACTATTTTCTTGGAAGTTTCTTATAGTCAATAATTGTTGTAATTATTAAATACAATAAATATCAATAAATATGGTGCCCCTCGTCTTGGATTTATTTGCCCTCTCCAATGTTTATAAATTATTTTTATTTTTTATTTACTTTAGAATGATTATTAATTTTGCATCAAGTACAAAAATGATCATCGAAATTTTAGAAAAGTATCTTTTATTTACTTTAGAATGATTATCAATTTCGCATCAAGTAGTACTTAAAATGATAATGAAAATTTTAGAAAAGACAAACATAATTCCTAATAGGAAGATTTTAGATTAATTTTGTATTTTTCTTAAAAATTTAAGTTTGACTCTTATATTTGGAAAAATAATTTTAGAAAAAATATGACATAATTAACGAAAGTTCCTATTCCTATAAACTCAAAATAATCCAAAATAAATGAATTATGCACAAATTGGGAAAGTGCCTCAACACTAAAAGAGAGGAAAAGTGTACCAAAAGAAAAACATAGTAGTAGTAAATTCGAAAAAGAGGTTAGAAAGGTCAAACCAATCAAATCATTGTTTGTCCCCAATCAAGGCATTTTAGGAAAATAATAGGTTAAGGTACATAATGTACCGTTCAAAACACATCAGGCTGAAAACGATCCGAATTGATCGCGAGCGGTTCGAGACTCGACTTGATAACAATTCGACTCGACTTGATTCATGACTTAAACGAACGAACTCGAGCATAAATATTTGGCTTATTGGATAAACAAGCCGAGCTCGACTTGGCCCAAGCTTGGTTCAAATGAGCTCGCGAGCCAAAAAAATATACATATTTATTTAAATTTTTATTTTTATTTTTATATGTATTAATATTTTATTATATTAATGTATATATTTATATAC
>BPLS01010903.1:0-11050 GCA_019656275.1 Rhododendron kiyosumense | reverse complement strand
CTTGCCGGGCAACCCCCGGCCAGGTCTAGTCGTGCGTTCATTGTGCAGGCGAAGCGGAGAAGGCTAGGCAACCGACGAACCAACGGAGGAAGGGACCAGATCGAGGATCACGGGCCACACAATATCCATCCCATGAATTAGGAATCCCATGGGATGCCCAATCCCCCCAACTGATGGGATTTGCCAACCCAGGGGGTGTTATTGCTAATCTTGTCCCATGGGATTGGTGATGGCAAACTAAAATACCCGTCCATAATCAAGGAATTGAATCCGGTAGGGACAACCCTAATGGCCTCTAATGTTGAGTTTTTAATTGCTGACATACGAGACATTTTGCTACGAACCTAGCTATGTCCCTTTTCATACCCCTCCACCAATAATGTTCTCGTAAGTCCTTGTACATCTGTTAATTATTTCTTTGTCAACACTAGACTTGAAGTTTGATGATATAAATGTTGGGCCAAAAGAGTTGGGATGGAAAAGATGAGTATTAGCGCCCAAACGGCACCGTTCTCACGCCATTCCCCAATCCCAAGTTCAACCCTTAAGCCTCTGTAGGAAAAAATAAATAAAAACTTTGTTGATTTTTTATTTTTATTTAAGTGGGGTCTATTATGGATCTTACAAAGATGATTTTAAATTGCAAGTTATTTGTAAAATATTTTTTTGTGAATTCTTGAAAAAAATTAGCTCAATCTGATAGCAGTAACGATTGTTTTTGAATTAATTCTCTCTCATATTAACTATATTTTTTAATATATAAATAGTCTCCAAAAAATTAAGTGCTCAAATTTTTAATCCGTTGAACTGGTGCGAAGATCATATTTTTTTTGATAATTATATTCTATAGGGTCATAAATAATTTTTGACTCTAGGGCTCTCATAATTAAGTATCTGCTTTTTATTTGGAACCCCGTAGAGCAGAAACTTGATTATGAGAGCTCTAAAGACAAAAATTAATTACGACCTTTTGAAATAAAATAATCAAAAAATAAAATTTTCGTATCAATTCAAATGGATTAAAAATGCACCGGGTCAAATGGATTAAAAATTGGAGTACTTAATTTTTTTGTGATTGTTTAAATATTAAAAAATATTGTTAATGTGAGAGAGAGAATTAATTTTGATACAATCCTTACTGATATCGAATTGAGCTAGTTTTTTTCCAAGAACGCAAAAAAAAAAATTTAAAGAATAACTTATAATTTAAATCATCTTCGTAGGGCCCGTAATGGGCCCCACAAAAATAAAAACAATATTCAACAAAGGCTTTTTTTTGACAGAGGCTTAAGGGTTGAACTTGGAATTGGAGAGTGGCATTAGAACAGTGCCGTTTGGACGCTGTTACTAGCTGCTTTCCTTTGGGACAGCTTCCGTAATCAAGTATCTATTTTACATGGTCTTAAATAAAGAGTACATAGTTAATTATGAGAGTTCTACGGATAAAAATTAATTAGGACCCTTTAGAATAATATAATTAAAAAAATAAGATTTTTTGCATCAGTTCAAACAGATTGAAAATTAGAACACTTAATTTTTAACCATATTTTTTAATATATAAACAGTCCAAAAAAATCTATAAAGTGATCAATATTATTAAATGTACAACAACTTTCAAAAGTGGAGAGTAGTTTCATCTACCAAAAAAAATATTTGCTTTACGGAGAAGGTAAGAGAAGATAACTGACCTTATTATTAAGAAAGAAAGCCTTATATTACAAAGGGAGGAAAGGAGATCATAATGCTTGGTTTTTTGAGAGGGGGAGAGGACAAACCGAAACCTGCCTAAACCAAAGCAGACGCGTCTTTTATATAGAGGACTCTACAGGAAATGAAATGAAATTAAAGTAAAATTACAACCAAAATGTGAAAATGCATGTCGGGTGCGCACTGGGCTCCATCGCCACAATTATTTCCACCGAAAGTTGGTTGTCCTATTATTACCACTCCATTATTGAGTGACAAAAAATTACTCCATGATTGAAGCTTTTGAATTATTGGTTTTTCTCTTTTTCTTTACGCGAGGACAGCTGTTCCGCCATCATTTCAGTCATGCTATCCCAGAAGTCACCTAAAGTTGGTGCTGGTGTAGTACCATCATCTTCGTAGGGGTCTTGTGATTCCCCTGCTAGGCATGTGAAAGGATTATTATCTTCCTCATTGCTTTTTGCTCATGTCATCGATTCATCATCAGCAGCCTGGGTTGCTTGAACAGTTTGCAAGAATTGAACCTTCATATAGTCCATGGTCTTAATTACCACTTCATCATCTATCAAAGTAGGATGCTTGGCCCTTATCTGAGCTGATATTTCCAAAAAAGGATTTTTGCATCAGTTCAAACAGGTTAAAAATTAGAACACTTAATTTTTAACTATATTTTTTAATATATAAACAGTCCAAAAAAATCTATAAAATGATCAATATTATTAAATGTACAACAACTTTCCAAAGTGGAGAGTAGTTTCATCTACCAAAAAAATATTTGCTTTATGGAGAGTGAGTTTCACTTTTTCATGATGGTTGTATTTGATTGAGAAGATGTGGAATAAATTTGGTTACAAAAAGTTGCTAGTTTTAAATATCAAAATGCCCAAATTTGATTATTGGTTGAGATTATTAAGTTTGATTATCACAATTTGAGTATTTTTTTAGCAAACATTACTAATTTTAGTAACCCTTTAATTTTGATTATTACATTGTGGATGCTAAAACTGTTTTCTTAAAACCTGTTATTTTTTTTTAGAAAAATAAAATTTTCTTAAATTTTCTTAAAAACTTTTTTTTTGAAAAAACTATTTAAAAAAAACTGTTTCCAAAAATTTTTTTTTCACAATTTTTTTAATAAAAACTGTTAATTTCTTTCAAAAAATGTATTTAAATTATTATCACAGTTTTTAGTTTTTTGAATTTTGTATTTTGAAAATGTGATGTGGCAAATTTTGGTTGTTCAATTTAATTATTACACTGTAGGCCTCTACTTTGCTAACCAAAATGTGAGATGACAACTTTTAGGCTCCGTTTGTTTGGGCGTAAAATGTTTTCCGATAAAAAATATTTGCTTATTTTTCGGTGTTTGGTTGTATAAAAAATGATGAAAATATTTTACATGTAAAACATTTTTTATTAATTGGATAAAAATGACTTACCCTTATATCTTCCGTAAGTTATTTTCTGAAATGAACCCACTCCCTTCTACTGCAATTTTCACTACTCAGCTTCCTCGATCATTCTTCCTAACCCACGTTCAATTCTAATATTTTCAAATCTCTCTATCGTTTAAGTCCCCCTTTCTTTCTATACTGTTTTGTCGATTTTTAAAAATATTTTTCAAGTACCAATTAAACACCGAAACGTAAAAATTTAAAATTTATTTTCTAAAAAAATATTTTAGATTATTTTACATTATATTTTAAAAAAAAATATTTTAGATTATAAAATATTTTACATCCAAACAAACGGAGCGTTAATTATCCAATTTTGATGCTCTTAATAAGTTCCTCACCCATTGGCTCGTGATTGATGTCGGGTCGGGTTTATCTGCTACTACTTGGAAACCCATTTTGCGAAATCTCTCAAATCACGAGTCTTCGTCCTAAACCCCCGTGACTGTGAGAGCCTGGCATAGTGTGAGAAAGAAGCAAGAAAAATGCATTACTGGGTACGAGCTTCGTCCTCTGATTTCACTGGAACTCTTCCTCAACCTCGCAGGCAATTCTCTCTCTCTCTCTCTCTCTCTCTCGTATTTCTCTCTCTCTCTCTCTCTCTCATCATAGAGATCGTTCTTGGTTGAATTTTCAGCGGACACACAGCTGTGAACATTGGCAAGTCGAAGATCGTGGTTTTCGGTGGCCTTTTCGACAAGAATTTCCTCAGAGACGTCACTGTTTACGACATCGGTATTCCTTGTGACTTTGTCCCTCTTTGGACGACAAATTCCTCTCTTTATTTTTCTTCTTTTTACTAGGGTGTTTGATACGTATATGAATAAATGTTGCCCAAATTACGATACTTTCTTGTCCGTCTAGCCGTTCATCATTCATACATACATACATACTAGCCTCCTTTGCATTAGTCGGCCGGGATTACTCGGCGCCTAGGCGCTAGGTGGAACCCCGCTGCCGTGCCTAGGGGCCTAGGCGTTTGTCTAGGCGCCAGGCTGATTTATCGGCCGCTAGGTGGGATTCGGCTAGGCTGGCTGGGCGGGATTACGAGGCTAGGCGGGATTTATTGGCGAATAATCGGCTAGGCAGATTAGGTGGACGATTAGGCAGGATTAATCGGTTATTCCCTCTCTCATTCCCTTACAGCTACCTCTTACACGTATATCAATGTATGATATATTGTCATATTGATGTGTAACACATGTTTGATAATAAGTTAATAAATAATAACGGATATGGTAGGACAATATTTAAAAAAATAAAAAAATGGAAAATCTGCTAATGTCAAGGCGCCATTTAAGCGCTGATTAATAGGCCTAGGTGCTAGGCGATGTCCGGCTACCTGACTAGCGCCTATCAACTTTTAGAACCTTGGTAAAGTTAATAATGCTTCTTTTAGGGCTTTGAATGTTCTTATCTAGTGAGGCATAAAAAAACCTTTCCTATTTCTGCTAGGAGTCTTGAGTTTCTTTCCCACTTCCTTTCAAAGGAACATGGATAAGTCCAATTTTATTACTCATGTGAAATTTAAACTTTAGAGTGTTAATGGCAAGGAAAACTGTAGGGAGAGAAACTATCCGAGGTTTAGAAGCCTAGTTTTAGGGTGCTTGACCGGAAGTCATCCTCTTCTAACCACATTAGCAGTTTTTTTAAAATCCATGATTCTTTATCGAAAAGACATCAAAGGGCTGCCACCCATGTACAAAAGAATGTCAATGACAAAAAGGTCATATACATCAAAAAGTCTAAAAACCAATCTAAATAAAGCCCCCTAAACCCCATTATACTCCGCTCTGTATTCCAATTAAGTCTATCATACCAAGGAATTGATCAAAGGAGCTGACCACATTATTGTGCATGATAAGGTGTTTGTGGGCTGTATCTTACATCATTAATTTCATATTTTCTAGGATATTAGGGGTCTCATTATCTACAACATTGATCGTCGAGTGTTTTAGTTTCTCCTTGAGTTGGAACTTTTAGTCGTTGTTTTCCTTTAGTATCACATTCCGAAGCCTTAAAAAAAAGAGGCTCAATACTCAATAGGCCCAATTTTGTGCAATGCAAAATGTTCTAGAGTTTCCTTAGACTAAACTTTCTTTTGCAATATGTTGTACGGGGAATAGACAGGAGTGATGTAGAGCTTTTGATTCTTTTGGTTGTGAAGCCCTTGGGAGCATTCTTGAGGCAACATGTGTTGCACCAAAGTTATTACAATTGGGGCTTAAAGGAAGTCGTAACTTTGTCTGTGCCTCAACCCATGACATGTATTTATGTGGGCGTGTCATCAGTGTTGTAAAAGTTGGCCTTGTCGGCCTCCTAAGTGGACCCCAACGCGTAGATTTTAGTTTCTAGGCAGTAATTAGGCATTATATAGTAGTCGGCAATTAGTTATGGATTAATCCTCTAAGCAATGATTAATTAGAGGGATAGATTTTGTAATTTTAACCATATTTTGCAGGTTAAATGTGAAATAGTAAAAAGTACGAGCCGTTACATGGATAAGATTTTGTGTCAAAAGATGACACGGAACGGGAGGAAGATGATTATTTTGACTGAGTCCCATAGAGACCATGTTTTGGATGGACTTGGAGAAGAAGAGAAGGAGAAAAACCTATGGCTCTATGACTTTGATATTTGACTATTTGGGACTTTTCGTCTTACATACTTAATTTATTTTGGTTCCAAACTTGAACATCAAACTTTGTATTTGACTAGTTATTTGTTACTTACTTTTTTGTTGTTACTTTAGTCTCCATTCATTTTTCCATAGTCTTATGTAACCAAACTTTGGGGTAGAGGGAGAAACATTTTAAGAAAATGAAAAAAAAGACTAATCTTTAGGCGCTCCACTTCTGCTCGACTCGCGTACCGTTTTTTAGAACATTGTGCCTTATCAAGTAAATAAGATGGAAGAAGTAATGTTCTTAGAAGAAGTAAAATAAGTGTGAAAACAAAAGAATGAGGAGAAATGGTGGTAAGCTGTGCAAAACCTAGTTTTGTTTGGCGTAAGTATTATCATAGACTCCAAAAGGACACGTGAAGCACACGTTGTATAGGAAGTTTAGTGATGTCTATTTGGTAGTCATAAAGGGAGGCCCCTCCTGTGAAGCTTCTCAACAGGTTGAGGTCACTATGGTCACGCAAAAGTAGGGAATGGCACTTTTGACATGTTAGGGAGAACAAATGAAAGAGCATGGGAGTTTTATATAGCAAATTTAATAGGACACCTTCTCTTAAAGTTGTTTGCGGCCTTAAAAATAATTCGAGAATGAATTCTTAATTCTCAAACGTAGTTGTTAAGGGCGAGATGTGCATTGAGGCGCAAAGATCTATAGGGGCCTAGGCAGGAGGCGCAATGCGAGGCGCACCTAAGCCAAAAAAAGAGAGAAGGAAAATAGCATACATCAAATAGGCTAATACACATAAAAAGTACTGTTTCTGAAAACATTGAAAAAGAGCTTTTCTGTATTCATGTGCAGTATATTATACACAAATAGACACATATATTTCCGAGAACATTACACAAAAAATGCTGCTTCATTTTCATATACAGTATATAATATATGTCATCTATTACGGGAAGAGAGATGATTGCCTGATGATCGAGAGAGAAGAGATGAGAGGAAAGGAGAGAAGATCAACAGATGATCGAGATGATACATGTGTTGTTTTTTTGTTTTTGGTGCTTGAGAGAGGAGAGATTTATGATCGGCTAAAGTCAATGATGAAGGAGTGAAAAGAATACATTTAACCTAGCTTTGATCCTATGGTTGTGACTAAAATTGTTAGAGGCGTACCTATTCTCACCTTTGCGCCTTTCTCGCCTAGGTGTGCCTTGGCTGCGCTTCATTGAAGACGCCTCGGCTGGGCTCAATCAAGGCACTAACCCTGCGCCTTGATGCGCCTGGCGCCTTTGACAACTATGTTGTCGAAATGAAACTTATTGTTGCTTTGGTAAGGTCGTGTTTGCTTGCGTAGTCAATCTTAGCCAACGCTTATGGAGCTTGATTGGTTGCTCCTTGTAATTTATGGTAGGGGTGGACATCAAGTTGGCGGGGACTGGACTAGGTTTGCATTGCATTGGAAGGGGGGGCATTTGTGCACGCCCAAGCGCAGCAATTATAAAACCGGGCTTACCCAGGTAATCCCAAGCCTAGCCCTATGAACATTTCATGTCCCAAGCTCACACACTTAGCTCATTTATTTATATTAGCACTTGGGACTATAGTATATTTTTTTCACTTTGAGCTATTTCTAAAGTGAGTACATAAATAAAAACTGTGTATCAAAAAGCAAAAATGTTACAATGTAGGTGAGTTGACAACTGAACATTAAGTTTTCTTGTTTAGTTACCTATTACCTATGAGCACGGGTACTCTTTTTTAGCCTCCATATCTCGTACCATATGCGTATCGGATACGGATACTCTTGGATACGTATTTGATACGGTTTTTTTTAGAGTATCTTGTTTTTAGATTTAATTTTTGGTACCCTATTACGTTTCGGATACGCTCGGAAACGTTATGGATACGCTCGGAAACGTTATGGATACGTTTTGGATACGCTCGGATACGTTTTGGATATGTGCAGGGTAAAAATGTTATTACTTATAATATGTGGGTCAAAATTGTAATTAGGACTTTATATTTATTTCCCCTACCTGGACAAGTCAAAAACAGAGAAGAACAAAAGGCAGAAAAAAGACGACGATATCTCTTACTCGTCTCTCGACAACGATAACGACTGTTAGTGTTTCTCTCTCGTCTCTCTCTCTCGGCTCTTTGTTCTCTCTTGTCCTATGAAGCACGGGTACTCCAGAAATGTCGCCGTACCCGTACCGGGTACGGAAACGGCAAAAACATACCGGGTACGGCAAAATTGGATCAGGTACTTTTGATAATTTTGGGTACGGCAAGGGTACGTTTTAGCCCAAAATGAATTTTTTTCAAAATTTTAGGGATTTTTTTTTGTAAATAATTATAAAATATGGGCTTATTGTGTAACAGGGAACTCGTCTTGCTTTGATCTAGGCACGTTGAACTTGATGTATGAACTTTGAACTTTTATCTATATTGCCTTTTGTTGGTAAAATGGGTTTATATTTCATTTTATGCAATAAAAAATAGAATATATATGAAATGAGCAGGGGGAATGTGTGAGTGTGAAGGGAATTTGTAATTTCCAGCGAGATTTAAGGGCTTCTCTAATCCAGGCCGTTGGATTAAATCCAACGGCTCACAATAGGATCCTGCACCACAACTCCATCTGGGATCCCTCAGGGGATCCATATATATATATATAGGAGTCCCCTTCTCCTAAGGACCACCTTAACTTAATAAAATAAGGACCTCTTTTTTCCAATAGAATTTCAATGATCTAAGCCGCTCAATGTGTTCAGAACGTGATTTTAAGCGTACCCACGAGAAATCAACAAAAAAAAATGACCGGCAAGGCTTCATCCAAGTAGTTTTTGTTTGTTTTTTATCCAACGGTTCAAATAAAAAATGCTCGGATGAAGCCCTTCCTGGTTATTTTTTTTGTTGTTTCCTCGCGGGTACTCTTAAAATCACGTTCTGAACATATTGAGCGGCTTGGATCATTGAAATTCGAACGGAAAATGGGAGAAATGGAGAGGTTCTTATTTGAAAATGACTATATATATATATATATATATATACATACATACACCTATATATAGGCATATATATACCTATATGAAATGTATATCTCTCTCGTCTCTCTCTCTCTCATCTCTCTTGCTCTCTTTTCTGATTTAGGGGTTTTTTTTTACGGTCTAATATGATTTAGGCGATTTTTTTTTCCTATAACAGTATGATTGGATTCTGCTATTACTGGTAGTTCTGTTTCCTCGTCCTCACAACCTAATGAAGGGGATACAAATAATTTTTGGAAAAATTAATTTTATATTCAACGTATCCCCAATGTATCGTATCCTACTTTTTGGAAAAACCACGTATCCGCGTATCCGTATCCGTGCTTCTTAGCCTATTACATTATGGGTCCCTATCCAAAAGTTTTTTAGAAAAACAACTTATTTACCTAGTATACACAACTAGGAGCAATATTTTATTTCTTCGTTTGGGCTTGCCGGGCTACGATGGGCTTGAAGGACTATTTCAAAGCCTGTCCCATCAATAAAGGGGCCTAGATATTCAACTCATCAGTATCCTACAGCTTAATTGTCAATCCCAAGCCCTTAAAAACAAGGCTGGGCGGGCTACTGGGCTGGTCCCCACCCTGAAGTTTGGGGTGCCAAGAGACAGCACAAAACCTTCATTGGGTTGAACTACAAGTTCTGTGATTTTTTTTTTGCATGTGGAGTACAATAATTTGAGAGTTGTCCACTTGTTCTGAATTTGAGCCTATTGATTTTTTTCAGAAAACAAATTATGGTATCAGCCAGAGTGCACTGGCAGTGGGAGTGATGGGGAGGTGGGACCTAGTCCGCGAGCATTTCACGTTGCTGTTTCAATTGATTGCCACATGTTTATTTTTGGTGGGCGTTCAGGTAGTAAAAGGTATGTACACATCCACTGCATACCTGTGTCCTTGCACGTAAATGTTCTGTTGGTAATATGGCATGCCTGCTATTGATCACGGAATTGTCTTTTCAGGCTGGGTGACTTCTGGGTCCTAGATACAGGTAAGAATATGTGATTACTGTATGGCATGTTAACCGTATCAGCATGTCAATATACATCTGTGATTTTGTTGGGTTTCATCTCGTGCTCTTGTTTTGTCAAGGAATAATTTATCTTGTATCTGTTCCAGATATATGGCAATGGTCAGAACTTACCAGCTTTGGTGACTTGCCATCACCACGGGATTTTGCTGCTGCTTCAGCTATCGGAAACCGTAAGATTGTTATGTGGGTATTGATAGGTTTGCATATTTGATCAACTTATTGACTTCTGTATTTGTCAACTTTGTGATCTGAAGGGCTTTAATCTAATGCCAGGTATGGAGGATGGGATGGTAAAAAATGGTTGTCAGATGTCTATGTCATGGACACAAGTAATTTCCTCCTTTGGTGTTAATGATTTACACCTGTAATTTCTTTTTTCTTCCTGATTAATCTTTTCATTTGTTCCAAACAGTGTCTCTTGAGTGGATGGAGCTATCAGTTTCTGGATCATTGCCACCACCTAGATGTGGTCACACAGCTACTATGGTTGAGAAACGGTTGCTGGTCTATGGTGGCAGAGGTGACATAGAAATCTGGGTCCCATTTGTCAGCCCCATTTTCTTCTTCGGTGTCCAAAATCTTCTTCATGGTGTTACGTTTGGAATAGTGTCACGATTCTGTATCTTATGCCACCACATTTTTTGGTTTTTTGACTTTTGTACCCTCCTCAGATTTAGTAATGTAGATTCCTTTGCACTCATCCTGTTTTCATTCTCTCTTTGTTCCAATTTTTTTTCTCACATTGCAGGTTAACCCAATTGTCCACTGTCTTTCTCCTGCCTCCTATCCCTTCAATTTCAAGTACCATGATCTATTTTTCTCTCTTCCTCTATCATCTCAGTTGGAATTAACCAGCCACCACCGTTCCAATTCAGCTTCTTTTGCTTCCTTCCATTCACATATACCTGCATATGTGATTTAAACAGAACAATAGCAGATTTTCGTTACTCAGAGCTAAAAAACGTGTCTACTGTTGCCATCTGCATCTCCGCGGTGGATGTTGGCATGTTCCAGATCAGTCCCTATGATACAGATGTAGATCAATGGAGTGAGTGATGATGGGTGGCGTGCTTGACTCAAAGATAAACGATTATCCTTGTCACCATAGAAAGAAGTAGGGCGTCAATCTGGTCGTGTATAACTCACGGAAAAGAAGGTTGGGTCTGGATCTGAGAATAAT
>BPLS01010894.1:0-21216 GCA_019656275.1 Rhododendron kiyosumense | reverse complement strand
AAGTCCAGAAAATAGCATCTTGTTTAGTAGTATTACTATTACTCACATATTACTATTACTCACAGTGATGTACATTCTGTGATTCTCCATATTTGTATTTGGTTATTTGCATTTCTTCGTGTCATTGGATAAAATTAAAAGGGGAGAAGGAATGGACATTAAGGAATGCCTATATTGTCCTTGCTTCTTGCTTTTTTTTTCCCCTTGACCCAGAAAGTGAACGATTTTGATCAGTGAAATAGACCCCGAAAAAGGTCACAAATGGCATCAAGTAGTCCATCAAGTGGACTACAGAGGATCCAGCTCAAAAGAAAAACCACTACAATTCAAATGCCTATTACTTGTTTCCAAACAACTCCTAATTGAACTTATTTTTGGAGACTTCTTTCATTTTTCCTTTCACCGTCCTACAAGGGAAAGTAGGCCGATTGTCCCGAGAGCAATTTTGTTCGCCTTGGGATGACGTGTTTGTAATTTTTTTATCGGTATGGCGAAGGTTAATGTCTAATAAAGATTGACTAATTTGACAATTTGACCCTCCAATCTGAGTGGGACACAATGCACCTTCATTGTGCGACAATTGGTGCCCGAGGTTCGCGACATGTGGCATAGCAGTAAAAAGTGATTTTGGACCTGTGACACCTGAGCAATCAACGTGGCGCCCGCAACAAGATATGACCGTCAGGGAAACCCTGCGAGAGCTACGAAGGATGTGAGCCCTAACACACCAAAAGGATATCTCCCATGACCTTGGGTGACCTGAGCAGGGGTAGAAGGCCCAATAGAGAAGAAAGATGTTGGCGTAGTCCTTAGGAAGGAGAGAGATGCACGAGAGGCCAACATATAGACTAGTGTGTCCCCAGAGTCAAAGGGGAGAGAATAGGAAAGAGCCTGTAACCATTTTAAGGACCCAAACACTTGAGTTTGCTTCGATTGTTGTGGCAGGGCCTGACGGGCCCTTAGAGGCTTGGTCGCAGTATTGACATGACTAAACAAGCCATGACCTTGCCCTCAGAGGAATTGGGAGAGATCTAGTGACGAGGTAACTTGAAAAGGAGAAGGATTTTGCATGAGAGGGGGAAGAGTCTCGGATGCTCAAAACCTGTGTGAGGAGTTGTGTCACCCTCACGGTCAGGGGTACGAAAGAGGTCATGTGTTAATTTTTCATAGAGATACCTAGCGCCTAAGTACTTGCCCCAGATGTCTATAAATATGAGACATCCCCCTCAGATTTAACCTTGACAAGATATCTAGAGAGAACAAGTTGATGACTGCTGATTCCAATTTCCAAGAGAGGAGAATATTAATGAATTGCCGTCCAAAAAAAAAAAGAGAGAGAGGAGAATATTCTCTCTTTGGCATCCTTATTGTCTTTCTCCTTGGATTTTTGAGCCAACTTCTCTCACACTCACACAAATTATTTGTCAAAAGAACATTTGACTCCGACTTCGAACCTCTCTTACTATTGGCAACTGTTTATTGTGTTCATATTTATTTGTTACGAGACTACTTACTTTGTTTCGAATCATTTGTCTTGAGACTATGAAAAAATTCAAAGATATTGATAAGTGCTTCATCTAAAAGTTTTTATTTCTTTAAGTTCTCGACTTGAAAATTGGATTTTTGAATTGAACACTTGTTGGTATGTGAATGAGTTGAACTTTCACATGATCTTTGAACAATCGATTTGAATATCATTGAAGTGAGACTAGAAATGGGCACACACTCACGAGGATGAACATCATGAGGAACAAAGGAATTCGATTCTGTCTATTAGAGTGACTAGAGTCCATCAAATGGAATGGGAAGTCCAGTCCAAGCAATTTTTCATGCCCATCTCGACAATTGGAATCCTTTATTCTATAGAACTGATCAAAAATATTCATTGCGAAAAAAAAAAAATTGCCTCTAGCTTTTTATTTCTTTTCTTTGGAAAATTGATAAATAAATCCAAATGTATATAGGCTAGAGGAAAGGATCTTTCTTGAATATATTTATTTATTTAGGGAATTGATTTTCACTCCCTTTTTGATATCTACACTCTGTTTTTTATTTTTTAGTGTTGAAAGTGTATATATATATTTTTGTTAAAAGATGAAAAGGGGAGTGTAGATATAAAAAAAGGAGAGTGAAAATCAATTCCCTTGGACCTTAATATGGGATTTTGTGATGAGAGTATAGAATTTGGAGCCCAAGAGAGCAAACTGGCGCCGTTCCGAAACGATAAATAAATACTTATTTTTTAAGAAGGTAATTTCAAACTCAAAATCATGTGTTTACACAAATAATTTTTCAATCAATATGGATCTTGTTTGATAGATTTTATTGAGATCTTTAATAGGGTGCAAAAAAAAAATGGAAAATTATTTTTCATTTACATTATTTTTGAGTTTGAAAATTTGAAATAAGTACTTATTTTTTAAAAAGGTGTTCTGAAACGGGACCGAGTCTCCAATGAGTATCGGTTGCTGCAAACTGAAGGTGGGTCCTACACAAGAATTTCATAGCCTGACCTGAATTGTTGCTTCAAATTCAGGTAAATTCACTATGTTTCCATTTACCCACTTTAGAAACAGTGCCCAAAAATTAAGGGCAATTACTTCGGTGTCTCCCCTCCTTTTGGAGACACCGTAATTTTAGCATAACAAAATTATTATGAGCATAATTAAAACTCATTACACACATAACAGAACCATAACAAGGTACAACCAAACCACTAAGGAGCATAACCAAATCGACGGACGAGATTTTGCCACGCCACAAGTTTGACCAAAACTGACGGGTCAAACCGGTAATCTCAACCGGTCAAAAACTTGGGTATAACAAAAACCAATAAATGGCATAATAAAAAACCCAAAAAGGCATAATACCTTAATTTAACGGCATAACATGGGTATAACATTTTCCAAACTGGTATAACATAAACCCCAAATGGAATAACGAAACCATTAAATGGAATAACTGTTGAGTTATGACAACATTGGCAAACCAGAAATCATTTAAAAGCATAACCAATAACCAAGGTTGGCATAACAAGAACTACAAAAGGAATAAAGCATAACAAAATCACAAACTAGCATAACAATAACCACTAAAAGGGATGACCGTAACCTCATAGAAGCATAACAGTACGACACCTGTCCCCTTGTCCCCACCTGTCTCCTGACTGTCAGTTTTTTTAATTTACTTATTTATTTTAGGGAAAAAAACTGAAATGGTCCCTATAGTACTGAAAATGCATATAAAACCATATTCAAAAGTCACAACATGATATAAATCCATAAGTTACAACATGATAAAGAATCATGTCCAAAAGTCAGAATATTACATAAACTCAGAGGTTGTTAGGCTAAAAGCCAAGTGGCTTATTTTTTTTGTCCTTATTCAATTTTTTTTTTGCATTTGTTAGTTTTTTTATCAATTTTTTCGGGATTATTGCTTTGTCATAACGAGAAGAACCTAAAAAGTAAAAAATTTCCATCAAAATCCAATTTTTTTGAATAAAAACGGCAAAATTGGCTTATTGGTTTAGTTGTCTTTATTAGCTTATTTTTGTCTTTATTTAAAAAGACTAACGGTGGACTAACGACAGGTAGCAATTGGACCAAATTGGAACAAAATGGAAAGTACAGAGTATAAATCGAGCCAGTTACAAGTACATGGACCAAGTTGACACAAACATTTAACTACAAGGACCATTTCGGTTTTTTTCCCTTTATTTTAAAAGGTTTAACCGTGGGTTTAGTGGAAAAATGGGGAATTTTTTTAAAATATAAACGTGTTTTGCGATTATGTTGACCAGTAATATGTAACGGACCTCAATAAATCATTTATTTTAATAATCAAGGCCGTTGATTTGGTTATTATTGGTTATTTAGTTATTTTTGAAAATTTTGGGCTCCATCCGGTTTATTCTAGTTTATGAAGCTCTTCGATTTGTACAAAAATTCAACATAAGAATGATAACTTATGTCCGATAAAGCTTGTAACGATAAGCAATTTACTTTATTTTTGGCAGGAATGATGTAATCTCTCTTACGCACGAGATATACGGTTCTGATTTTGAAGAAATAGATAAAGCGGTCATCGAGTTGTAAACTATAAGACTTTAATACCTACGTAAGCATATAATGTGTTCCGATCATGTGGTTGCCGACATCCGATTACCATAAAAGTTGGTGATAAACATAGAATCGATAAGATCGATGTGCAATCTTAACGGTTTAGATCGGTCATCCGGAAAAAATATTGAACAATTTCCTTTAAAATCTATACATTGAACCTTATTGTTTATAAACTAAGGTCTTGTGCTTTTGTCTAATGTACAATACTCATACGATCGCAACACAATCACGATGATCAATATCGTCCATTTTGTTTTGCTTCGTGTTTTACTTGTTCTCATAAATTTTTGGGTCTACCGGGTTTAAAATGCCCTTTTATTGGGACGTTGATTCATTAATAGAATGACAATTTACATCTGATCAAGTATGTATTGATAAGAGATTTAATTCATTTTGGTAGAAGTATTCAAATCACTGTTATGTAAAACATAGATGGTCCTGATTTGAAAAAAATAGCCAAGGTGGCCGAAGATTGGTGCAATATGAGACTTTAACGCTTTTAGAAGCACCAAATGTGTTCCGATTATGTGGTTGTCACGACCCAAAACCTACCTTGGAAGTTATGACCGGCCAAGTGGGTGTGAAGCCGCCGAAGGCCTGCACATATTCTAGTTTAGGGATTTCTCGCGTATCATTATCATCATAAACCATATAAGCAAAGTATGCGGAAGCGTAGAATAAATAACATAATCACAGAGCTTCTAGGTGTACAAGTATAATAATTACAAACCATTAGGCTATACATGATTCACCACGGTTTTTCTAGCACCCCATTTAGCCCACAACTTGCTATCTACCTTAACTTGAAAAATTGGAAAAGGTTTTCATAAGCCGAAGCTCAGGTGAGAAACGTATACCAAAGTTACAAGTTTGACCATGGAAATACCCCCATTATAAAACAGTTCAAAGCAACATTTCAAATATTTCATTGACCATCCAGTACATGCAATTTTGTTCGAAAGCTCATTTCTTCGGTCCAAGAGATGGACCCTTTTCATTTCATATCTCTTTCCACTTTTGCACTTTTAAGCGATAATAGCATTCAACCGTATTTTTGCCAGTCAGTTGGGGAGCGACCCCATTGAAGAGTGGTAAGATATCATTACCCGGTACCCGGTGATGCT
This sequence comes from Rhododendron kiyosumense, assembly GCA_019656275.1. NCBI lineage: Eukaryota > Viridiplantae > Streptophyta > Magnoliopsida > Ericales > Ericaceae > Rhododendron > Rhododendron kiyosumense. The sequence goes on along the minus strand of BPLS01010894.1, from coordinate 15,968 downwards.
TGGCTGCATCTCCTACCTTATTACTTCACGCCACTCGTATCTTCACCCGTCCCCTAGCGCTCGGGACACCATTCGAATGAATCATATTATCACGAGCATGTACTCGCAACCAGTAAAATTTAAGTCTCCAAAACATATTGCCATGGTCTAATTTAACTGAAACTCAAAAGATTTTTATAAACCAGCCATCGCATGCATCAACATCAATTAAACCAAGTAGGAAGTTCAAATTCCATATTTTCCAGCAAAATCAAGCAATGGCATCTCATTCCAAAATTTCAGAAAATACATGTAACTAAGTTATGCGCAACTCACCAAAAAGAAGTAGCGGTCACTTTACACGCGTCACCTCACGAGACCAATTGTTGTCACTACTGAGACAATAAATAGAAAAGTAAATCACAGGTCAATTGGCAAATAACGGCAAGCATACCCCCTTTCCCCAAGCCAAGCCACATGTGCGCAGCAAATCAGAAACCATGTACAAGCCTTATGAGAGAAACTTTATATGCGATTTTCATGGACTATGGCACCATAAAATTTAAGTTTGTCCAACGTTTACCCTATTTTTAATGTTTTTACAACAACTTTAATTGAAGCTTTGACCTTTCCAGATGCAGAAGTAGATGACAGTAGCACCTATGGGATTGGAAGCTTTAAGCTTAAGATGAAAATATTTCAAAATTTACCCATGGTCCTGGAAGCTTAGTCTCCGGATTTCTCTTGATGAAGTGAAGCAACGTGGCAGTTTCAGCCAAATGTTATCAAATTCAAACTTGGGACTCTCTACCTGCTCAAACCCAAATATCTGCAACCAAAACCCATAGACACATACATACATTTCAGTTTTCTAATAAGCACATACATAACTATATAACTGATAAATGTAAAAAAAAAGAAAGAGAAGGCGACCCAGTTACAAACTTGGGCCATCGTATCTGCTCCAACACAAGTATATGCAGTTATAAACTTACAAATTATCACACTCTCATGTAAAACAGATGCATGTCATACTTTTTCAAACTGGGACTCTCAATCTATTCAAATCCACGTTTGTAAATCAAAAATTCGCAAATTACATTATAAAGAACCCACAAGTTACTATAAATATCTATGTAACAACAGAAAAGCATATCAAAAACATCAGACATGTACGTAAATTGTATGGATATGATGCTTTCTTCAATCAAGACACCTTATCTGCTCAAATCCAGACATATGCACCTGAAATCAACAAATTCTACACACGACGAAAGAAACAAATCTGAAACAGGTTTCCGAAGGGCTTTAGGGTTGATTGAGAGTTTCGGTCATCAATAAGCTATGGTTTTGAACATCAGTAGTTACAGTGGAAGTTGATTTAGGGTTTTGAGATCTGCATGCAAATCGATTTAGGGTTTTGAGATATGGATGGAAGTCGATTTAGGGTCGAGAGAAAGAGAGAGAGGGTCTGAGGGAGAGTGACAGATGGGATCACCATCTTTCACTCGGGGAGAGAGAGAGAGAGAGAGATACCTGATGGTGGTGCCGCTGATGGAGAAGAGAGGTGGTGCGGTGGTGTAGTGTAGTGGTGGTGGGTCGGAGACTCGGAGGGCAGAGAGGGAGTGGACAGAGAGAGGGCGGCGAGAGAGAGCCATTCTGAAGGTGAAAGACCGTGGGTGTGTTTTGCCTGGTGGGTGTGTTGTGCCACGTAACCCACTGAGTGGCAAAAGTAAAATGACCATACAATCCAACAGACCCAAAACTATCACGCTAGAATAAGGGCTAAAGTTGTCCAAAAAATGGCAAGCGAAACTGCTTCTTATTAAAGAGGAGAGGATTATCAAAACTTATATATTAAAAGCTTCTCATACCAAAATAGGTGATTGACTTGGTGAAGTGGTCATGTAACTTGCTTAAATACTACCAGGACCATGTTCGATTCCTAGTTTGAAAATGTTTAACCGTGGTTAAGTGGGAAAAATTGGGGAAAATTTTAAAATATAAACGTGTTTTGCGATTATGTACAATAGTAAAATGTAACGGATCTCAATAAATCATTTCTTTTAATAATTAAGGCCGTTGATTTGGTTGTTATTGTTGATTTAGTTATTTTTATGAAATTTTGGGCTCCATATGGTTTATTCCGGTTTATGAAGCTCTTTGATTGGTACAAAAGTTCAACATAAAAATGATAACTTATGTCTGATAAAGTTTGTAACGATAAGCTATAAACTTCATTTTTGGCAGGAATTTTCTAATCTCTCTTACGTAAAAGATAGACGATCCTAATTTTGAAAAAATAGATAAAGCGGTCACCGAGTTGTGAATTATAGGACTTTAATACCTACGTAAGCATCGAATGTGTTCTGATCATGTGGTTGTCGACATCCGATTATCACTGAAGTTGGCGACAAATACAGAATTGATAAGATGTGCAATTTTAACGGTTTAGATCAGTCATCAGAAAAAATTATTAAACAACTTTCTTTAAAATCTATATGTTGAACCTTATTGTCTCTGAACTAAGGTCTTGTTCTTTTGTGCAATATATACAATACTCATAAGATTGCAACACAATCACGACGATCGATACCGTCCATTTTGTTTTGCTTGGTGTTTTAATTGTTCTCGTAAATTTTTGGGTCTACCGGGTTTAGAATGCCATTTTATTGGGACGTAGATTCATTATTAGAATAACATTTTACATTCGATCAAGTATGTATTGATAAGAAATTTACTTCATTTTTGGCAGAAGTATTCTAATCTTGGTTACGTAAAATATAGACGGTCCTGATTCGAAAAAGAAAGCTGAGCCGGCCCAAGAGTGGTGCAATATGGGACTTTTATGCTTCTGGAAGTACCAAATGTGTTCCGATTATGTGGTTGCCGCTATCCGATTATCACCGATTTTGGTGACAATAATTAAATCAACAAGATGTTAAATCTCATCGGTTTAGATCGAGCATTCGAAAAAATTAGTTGCCTACTGTCTTTAAAATCTATACATCGAATTTAGGGAAAATTTCAAAATGACACATGAACTTTCACCCGAATGTAGCATAAACACTTAAGCTTTACTTTATTTCAATTAAATACTTGAACTATACAAAATCCCCTAATTTAGACACCCGTGGTTATATTTCGTCTGATCTGTGAAGAAAACCGGTGATATGGCATTTTTCTCCTGTTAAGTACCAAATTGGCACATGATAGTCACCCCTTGCAAAGTTGCAATACACAGAATCAAAGCTCATCCCCTTTCTCTCCCCTCCTCGCCTCCCACACTCTCGCTTCTCTCTCTCTCTCTTTACAATGGAGAACCATAATTGAAAATTGGAAATCTCTCGCCTCCTCCGATCATCATCATGCGGGTCTTGTAAGTCCCAAACCACCTCGGAAACCATCCCTCGATCCGAAACCTTCCCCTATATCCACCACCAATACATCGACCTCTTCTCTCGCAAACCCACACCCATGGCGATTGCCTTCCATTGTTAGACCCAAGCTAGAACTCTTTTCGATCCCAAAGTACCCCACCCAAGCCCTCTTCTCACCCCACACACAAAACTGATGGCCCAAAATCCCCTCCCACCCATGTCCCCTTTCATCACATTTCCCGAATTCCAACAACCAGAGTCGTAAACCAAAAGGAAAATCTTGAAAAAGAAGAGGAATAGAGAAAAACAACCAAGTTGTTAAAAGGGTGTAGTGGTCCGAATATTTTGGTTCAGCCACAGTCGCTATGTTCAGTGGAAGCCCACGATCCTCCCTCAAAGCTCGGCTCGGCCTGGAGCTAGGCAACTAGGCTCGGCCATGTCTCCCACAATGCTCCCTCGAAGCTCGGCTCGGCCTGGAGTTAGGCAATTAGGCTCGGACATGTCTCCCACAATGCTCCCTTGATGCTCCCTTGAGGCTCGGCTCGGCCCGGCCCGGAGCTAGGCAACTAGGCTCGGCCATATCTCCCACCAGCTCCCTCCAGGCTCGGCTCGGCCCGGAGCTAGGCAATTAGGCTCGGCCAGGTCTCCCACAATGCTCCCTCGAAGCTTGGCTCGGCCCGGAGCTTGGCAACTAGGTTCGGCCATGTCTTCCATGATGCTCCCTCAAAGCTCGGCTCGGCTCGAAGCTAGGCAACTAGACTCGGCTATGTCTCCCACAATGCTCCCTCAAAGCTCGGCTCGGCCCGGAGCTAGGCAACTGGGCTCGGCCATATCTCCCACCGGCTCCCTAGAGGCTCGGCTCGGCCTGGAGCTAGGCAACTGGGCTCGGCCATGTCCCCCATGATAGCTCACACTAACTGCTTTATCCGCTATGTCATGGGTGACGTTAGCCGACGCGTGTCAGACGCATAGACGAACTTGGAGAGCAAGCCAAGAACCCTCTATAAATACCAAGGGATAGCCGCCCTAAAAGGTACATTGTCTCCTACCCTCAAAACCCTGGTCCTTTGCTTTCCTCTCTCTGCACTATTCTTATCCTCACACCGGAGGGCCATTCCGGGGCTCCTCCGGTGTGGTCTTTAGTTGAGCTTCGTGGTGCAGGTTAGGTTCAAGGGAACGAGGTTAGATCCAGATGAATAACAGTTCCAGAGGAAGCGGGCCACGTTCATCGGAGCCCCACAAAGGGGTAATTCTAAGATTATTATGATGATAGTGAAGCAGGAAGCTGGTGATGATGAGAAAACGACTATGTTCTCCTCTGATTCATCTAATTCTTTCCAAAGTGTTACGAGGTAAGGCTGATTGTAAGGATGAGATGTATAGAATAAAATTGTTAACCATGGTTAAAGGGGTGGGGGTAAAGGTTTTTTTTCCCCACCAATGACTGGTTCTATGGGTACCAGTTTTTTTGTTATGCCTTAGTTATACATTTTAATGGTTTTAGTTATTCTTCAACTGGTTTTGTTATGCCATTTTTTACGGTGTCTCCGAAGCATGATCCTTAAAAAATTAAGACCACATAAACATGATGAGTGCAATGTACAGTAGCTGTTTGATGAATTCCCTGTGAAACCATGACTAACCCACATTGCCATTTCTGTGCTTATTTGTTGCTCTTTTTGGTTTTATCAATTGCTAGTGACCTCAATTCCTTCATACGAAGACTAAAGATATTTTCAGTATTGTTAGAAGATTAAACACTCATGGTTATGGTTTTTGAACTGAAGAATTTGTTGGGTATCTTTGTAAGAGGTGAAGATCCATTGCTGTGATGAAGATCAAGTTAGTTCTCTTTTAGACAGTATAGGATATATATAGGCCTACTGAAGGATTAGGTGACGAAGGATTGTCTAAAAGTGGAATTGTGATAGGTTTAGGGTAGGAATAGATTCCAGAGTAAGGATACTAGTACAGGCAGAAGAAAAGTCGCATGGACTTTTAACTGGTCTAGTTTTCAAAACTGGCAGGTTATAGGATGATATATACTTTTTTCGTATTCCTAGCAAGTTTCTTCTTTTTTTTTTTGTCCGTTACATGATCTTAATTCAAAAATAACAATTTTACAACAACGGTTCAACTTTATTTAATTGATTTTTATCTTTTTCGCTTATTGTCAAAAAAATTATCGATGACCCTATATTTAAGGTTTACCTTGGGCTTTGAAATTTAAGGGCCAACCTAGCTTGTACTCGAAAGGTGACCCCTCTATATGAAATTCCTGGATCCGCCACTGCTCTGAGATGTAATAACGTTCAAAAGAAACCCCAAGGGATTTGGCCAAGTGGGCATGAGAAAACAAATAAATGTTTGTCTTTCATGAGATCGCATGTTCGAATCCCACGGAGGCCAAACATTCTAAACCTTGAGGCCACTGGAGGATTTGCCTTGTCGTTAACTTCATAGACCCGAAATTAGTCAAGATGCACAATCTGACATGAAAATCCGATAATCAAAAGTGAGAAACATTCAAAATTAGGCAATAAAGACCAACTACATTGAAAAGCTAGCATTCAAAAGTAATGACTCCCTGAAAATGAAAGGAGACTGTTTCCTTCACTCAAACTTATGGATTGACTCCGAAAGTCTTTCCCTTGCCCTTTCACCTCAAACTCTTCTCTTTCCTTATATTTGAGCTAATTTACTTCCTTGCTCTCAAATCTAGCAATGTCTTATCCTCTTCTTCATCCTCTCTTCTGCTTCCTATTACTGCTGCCATTTTCTACCATTGCTCAGACTAACGGAACCGTAGTCGTTGGTGCATCTATCACAGCTGGTGACAGATCCACCACCCCATGGCTATCCGCTTCTCAAGATTTTGCATTTGGGTTTATACAACTCCAAGATAACAATCTCTTCTTGCTCTCCATATGGTATTACAAGATACCCGACCAAACCATTGTTTGGTATGCAAACGAAGGCGTTCCGGTGTCATCTGGATCGAAAGTAGGGATAACCGCGGGTAAAGGGCTAGTGCTCAGTGACCCTCAAGGCAGAGAGTTGTGGAGTTCCGCCCCCATTCTTAACCAAGTTGCTTATGGCTCTATGAGCGATACAGGCAGCTTTGTGCTTGTTGGTGGGGGTTCGGTTAACATATGGGAGAGCTTCAAATACCCGACGGACACCTTGTTACCTACGCAGATCATGGAGTCTGGTGGGGTCCTTTTTTCTCGACAGTCGGAGAAGAATTTCTCCAGGGGAAGGTTATTTTTAGAACATTTTGATAGTAGTCTTGTTGTTTTATGATTATTGAGCTTTATTAGGATTTAAGTAACAAAATTAAACATGGTTTAGTATCATCATTTTTCATGCTCTGTGATACGATTGCCGCGTATTTTTACTATGTATGGATCTACTAAATAAAGGGATGTGACTTGATTTATGCATTCGATCAAGAGAGAGAAATGTATACAGAAACAATGAGAAAGCAAGAATTTTGAAAAAGGGGTCTTTTTCACTACTTATATCCGTGAGCAACTCTTTTCTGACTTCATATTCTCGTGATGGAAGCGAACACAAAATGATGAAGGTTTGTGAGAGCACTTGAGTTGAATTTTGCAGCGGGCGCACTTCGTCTGGACCTTCACACTGAGAGGAACATCCGCTTTAGACAGCGTTTACATACCTCCCGGCTCCGATTCTCACAAGCTTGATCTTTCTTACTAGTTACGTGCTTCTTGGGCCGGCCCTAGGCGTAGGCCCACCAGGCGACTGCCTAGGGCAGCCACTTTTGGGCCAAAAAATTGAGCCCCCAAATAGCGTTATATATTAAATATTTTCTACATGAATTGATTTACAACTACCATAATGTGTCACAGCGGTAAGCCCCTTGTTTAGGGGGCATGGGATTGTGAATTTGATTCCCATCCCATTCAATTTTTTAACGCAAAATTTTGATTACTGTAAAAAAATGGGTATTGAAACGAAGCTCTAGAGTGTCACTCACGATCTTAGGGTTCTAAAGAGAACATTAAGGCTTTGCCGCTCTGGAGTGTCAAACTCACGACCTTAGGGTTCTAAAGAGAGCATTAACGCTTTGCCACCAAATTACAAGGCTAATTTGTTTTCTCTATCAAAAAAATAATAAATATACTAAAAAATGAGAGACCCCATTTTCAAATCTTGCCTAGGGGCTAGGGCCTTGAAAATATTTCTGGATTATTATGTGTTCGGAATGGATAATTATTTGGCCCTTCATAGTCTTTTGATGGATATTTACCATGGGAATAAATTTTCTTGACAGATTCCAGCTCCGCCTGCTCGAAGATGGGAATCTTGTGCTTAATACTAGAGACTTGGGTACCAATTTCGCTTATGATGCTTACTACTGGAGCAACACTTATGATGGTGTTAATGTTACAAATCGTGGTTACCGAGTTATCTTTAATGAGACAGGATATATTTTCGTATTGACAAGAAGTAACCAAAGAGTAGTACTTGGACCAAGAACAGGACTCCCATCTGGTGACTACTACTACCGAGCAACCCTCAATTTTGATGGGGTTCTCACACAGTACTTTCATCCAAAGACTGAAAATGCCGATCCGAAAACTTGGACTACTTTGTGGTCCGAGCCGGATAACATTTGTGTTGACATTAGAGCGAGTCAAGGTAGAGGGGCTTGTGGCTTCAACAGCATATGCACAATTGATGATTATAAAAGGCCTAATTGTTCGTGCCCTGAAGGTTTTTCGTTGCTTGATCCAAACGACAAGTACGGAGACTGTAAGCCAAGTTTCACACCAACCTGTGAAGAAGATGACCACAAGAGTTCCAACGGAGATCTCTATGACTTGTCAGTGTTAATAGATACTGATTGGCCTGTGTCTGACTACGAGCAATTGAAGCCTTTTAGTGAAGAGATGTGCAGAAATTCTTGCCTCCAGGATTGTTTCTGCGCGGTTGCTATTCTGCGGGGTGATAGCTGCTGGAAGAAGAAGCTGCCACTTTCTAATGGGAGGAAGGACAGTGTTGTTAATGGGAAGGCTTTCATGAAGTTCAGGAAAGGTGACCTTCCTCCATCTACTACCGATCCTCGTTTTCCTCTTCTGGACATAAAGAAGAACGATCGGACTTTGATTGTTGTTGGATCCGTTCATCTGGGTAGCTCTTTATTCGTCAATGTCGCACTTCTGGGTGCCTTTTGCCTGGGTTTTTCCCTCATCTAGAACTTCCGTCGCGGTCAAGAAGCTAGATAGGGTGGTTCAAGAAAAAGAGAGAGAGAAGGAATTTAGAACCGAAGTACATGTGATTGGCCAGACCCATCATAAGAATCTAGTCCGACTGGTTGGATTTTGCGACCAAGGGGAGCACCGGATGTTAGTGTACGAGTTCATGAGTAATGGCAGTCTCGCTAGCTTCCTGTTTGGAGAGACAAAGCCTAGCTGGAACCAGAGGAGCGAAATTGCGTTGGGAATTGCTAGAGGCCTCCTCTACCTACACGAAGAATGCAGCACGCAGATCATCCATTGCGATATAAAGCCTCAAAACATACTTCTTGACGACTATTACAGCGCCCGGATTGCCGACTTTGGGTTGGCTAAACTGCTGATGATCAATCAGAGCCAGACAAATACTGGTATTAGAGGGACAAGAGGGTATGTTGCACCGGAATGGTTTAGAAACAAGCCGGTAACCGCTAAAGTTGATGTTTACAGCTTTGGTATGTTGCTATTAGAGATCATTACTTGTCGAAAAAACATAGAGGGGTTGGAGATGGGGGGTGACGAGAGAGCAATTTTAACTGATTGGGTTTGTGACTGCTTTATGAAAGATGAATTGCATGCTTTGGTTGAGGACGATTCCGAGGCCTTGAATGACTGGAGGAAGCTGCAGAGATTTCTGATGGTTGGAATTTGGTGTATTCAAGAAGATCCCTCTCAACGGCCCATGATGAGGAAGGTTACTCAGATGCTTGAAGGAGTTGTCGAAGTTCCTGTGCCTCCAAGCCCTTCACAATTTTCTTTTGTCAGTCATGGTGTCGGGGAGGAGTAGATTGGGCACATACCTAACCTTTGGTAGTAAATGCACAAAGTGGATGTCTCCAGACTCGAACACACCACCCGAAGTTTCTTTGGCTGAGTTTTGTTTGCTCTGCTCTATTTATTCTAGTGTCACTTGTAGTTGGTTCATTTCGCAAAATATCCCCTTAGTAAGTTAGCAACCAATATGTAATGTTCACTTAAAATAGTGCCTGCTACTTCAGTGCACATGTTGTTTTGAAAAAGGCTCTTTAGACGAAGGCCTTTGTTCTGATATGTTTCTGAAAATTGTGAGAAACCGTATACCTTGTGTTTTTTCGTCCTTGTAGTAGGCTGAAACAAAAGGCTCGAACCACGTGTCCGGCAAATACTGGCTGAGGCTATACCGAAGGGGACCCCAGTACCCTTGAAGGCCAGGCTCGGCAATAACCGGAGCTCGGGGAAGGGTCCCACCTCACCTACCCAACGCCCCAGCCGAGAAGGGAGTTCTCCGGTTCGGCCAAAGTCAAGACTTAGGCCAGTGACTTCATCTTTTCTTCCCCTCTTCGAGCCATCCGCCCTTAGGCTCGGCCGAAGATGAGGCTCGGCCGAAGATGGGGCTCGGCCCACTTCAGTACCAAACTCCACCCACGCGCTGAAGCAGTTACACCAAGAGATAATAATTGGTGCACATGGGGGGCGCTAACTCACACCAGAAACGGTTACCAGATCTCATATGTGACGTCACAATGACATTAGCTAACTTGTGCAAGGCACATACCCGTACTTGGAGAGCAAGCCAAGGAAACTCTATAAATACCAAGTGAAGCAGCCCTAAAGAGTACACACACAAAATCTCACACAAAGCTCTAGTCTCTTGCTTTGCTCTTTGCACATACTCATCCTCTCATTGGAGGGCCTTGCCAGGCAACCCCGGCCAGGTCTTAGTCATGCGTTCACTGTGCAGGTTAGGGCAAGAAGGCTAGGTGACCCACGACCCAATCGAAGAGGAGCTCAGACCAAAGGATCAATGGGCCACATAGTCCTACTAATCAATCATGAATGTTAGCTTTTGTGTTCTCAGAAAGCCTGCTTTTGTTCTTCTGATCTAGTGATTGTATATTGGATAATATCCTACATCATTTACCATTTATAGGGTCCCTGTGAACCACCGATGCTGCGATGGAGATGCAATGATTGTAGTGCCCTGTGTCTGCATCTGTATCATGCATCTAGTTATGTTTCTGGAAACTTTAAGGAAACATTAGGTTTGGTCATGCTTCAGCAAGTCTGAGAGAGGTAATAAGTAGGCAACCTTTACTACTGCATGTTCAGGTGCATTAACCAGTTTTAAGGTCTCAAGAATCTGAAAAGTGAGTTGAAATTGATGAAAGATTTGGTTTTAAAATTATAGAGTGCTTGTTGAGCATGCATTTAGAGGCCTTTCCCGTCACACATTTGTAAGAGACCCATCACAAAGGAGCAATGTGGACCGGTCTCCTTCTCACCAACAGGAAGTAAATGCAATACAATTTTTTTTTCTTTTTATTGACAATGAGCTGTTCTGTTCTATAGATTCCTAGTCTAGAGAGCAGGATTGGGGCTTGAACCAGCACAGATGTTGTGGAACACAAGATTCCTAGCAATTGAGCTGGCCGGCCTGCAACATAGTAGACTTTTCTACATGGCTATGGTGTGCAAGAGGTAGGATGTGCACTTATTTACTTTAGGTCCCAATATGTAATTTGTGAAATGTTTTTTTTTTTTAATGCCGATCCAAAAAATAAATAAATAAAGAGAGAAAGAAAAGATGTGCAATTTTGGAGGCCACCTTAATATGGAAAAGGTTGTAAATGCAGAATGGTGAAAAAGACTTGAGGCATTTTTTCCCTAAAAGATTATGGGTTGTGATCATGGATGATTTCCTTTTTGAACTGGAAAAAGGAAAAAGGAAGTTTGCAGCCAACTTTATTTAGCTGTTTTGGGTACTCTTTCTAGACAAGAAATTTAAAGACGAAGAACAAGCACTTGTTTGGTGATTTGATCACCACCAAGGGTCGTAGCAAACTTCATGGCTTACTCTCTAGTGGTTTGAATGGTCAATAGATTCGAGGTTCGAGTCGTGGTGGGAGCGATGCCCCCATGAACTTTACCCTCCTACAAAGCCTGACTTTGTTCCATTAGCCATCGGTGGGACAATATTTGCTATGGCTCTTTGATCTCTTTCGGGCAGGTCTGCAGCTCCTATGACCATGCCCATAGGAGGGCTACTGCTAGGGCGGATCCACGTTGAGCCTAGATAGTGCTACGTGACCCCTTGAATTTTTCAATCTTGCAATTATACCCCCTATTGATCTATGATATGTTTCATTTAACTCCACAAAAATTGCACTAGTGTCTCCCATTGACATTTAGAAATTATCAAATCTATGATACTTGTAAGTCTCAAAAAGTACGAAAATATCTATCAAAAATAACTCTTCATAATAATTGGTTCTATATATGGTCAAACGTTTGATTGCTCTACGTTATACAAAATCTATTCATTATAGTGTGTTCTTGTAAGATTTATAACTTTGATTCCTAATATAATTGCTAGAAATTTCATTGCAAGATTTGATATCTTCAAATTCATGCGTTTATTGCATTTGAAAATTTTAATTTTCATGATAATAAAAAAACTCATATCTAAAGCCTCAAAAAGTTGGACCATTTTTTTTTTGTGCTTGATTGGGAAAAACATATTTGGTGGCATGTGATATAAGTCACATGCGACATGTTATTGAGTCCTTCCCATGGTAGGGATTGCAGGGAAGTCGGAGAAATAAAATATAGTACTTCCTCCGTCCCTAAATAAGTGTTCGGTGCGCAAACCTAAACCTTTAAAAAAATGCATTTGTTTCGTTAAAAAATCAAATTTTTTCACAAATGAATAGATAGTTGTGTGGCTCGTGATCCTGGATCTGAACTCCTCTTCAACCGTTTTTGTGGGTGGCTGGCCTTCTCGTCCTAATTTGCACAGTGAACGCATGACTAGACCTGGCCTGGGGTTTTCTTGGCAAGGCCCTCCGGCAAAAGGATGAGAATGTGCAGAGAGCAAAGTAAGAGACTAGGGTTTGAGTCTGAGTTTAAGTGTACCTCTTTAGGGTTGCATCACTTGGTATTTATAGAGTCTGCTTGGCTTGCTCTCCAAGTATAGGCATGTGCCTTGCACAGGTCGGCTGGCGTCATCGTGATGTCACCAATTAGATATGATAACCGTTTCTGGGATGAGCTGGCGCCTCCATGTGCGCCAATCATTATCTCTTGGTGTAACCATTTTTCGCGCGTGGGGGGAGCATGGTATTGAGAAGGGCCGAGCCATGACTTGACCGAGCTAAGAGGCGGGCAGCACGGAGAGAGGGGAAAGTGATAAAGTCATCTGTTTGGGTCTTGACTTTGGCTGAGCCAGAGAGCACTCTTTTTGGCCGAGGCGTTGGGCAGGTGAGATGAGATCCTTCTCCGAGCTTCGGTTATTGCCGAGCTTGGGCTTTGACAGCGCTAGGATTCGCTTCGTTTAGCCTTGGTCCATATCCGTCAGACATGTGGTCTGAGCCATTTGGTTCAACCTACTACAATAGCAATGAGTTCTATTAGATTGTGAAAACAATTAGATTTTTTAACGAAAAACATGCATATTTGTAAGGCATAAGTTTGCGCCGGACACTTATTTAGGAATGGAAAGAGAACTAGTCAATTAAGTTTTGCACATGATAATCTGATTTCTAAGTTCCAACCGACAAGGATATGGGCAGAACAGCTATTTGGAAAATATAGGTACACACCAAATTGCACATAAAAAAACACATAAGGTTTGATTCAGATCTTAAATGGTGTGCTGGTGATCACATAGTGTTATGACAAAGATTGAGTCACGATAAATTAACGTTTGCAAAATGGCAGGTCTTCTATACTTACCACTCAATTTTATGCAACTTAAACCCGATAAGTTGACCGTGTGTTGTTACTGTTGTACTTCATCCCAAGCGGTCTTTGAATCAAGTCATGGCTGAAGTCTATCTTAGAAGGCCTGCAGATATCCTGCATTTTCCGGTCTGGCCCGTTTGGCTCCCGAGAAGTTTTGAACCCCTAAAAAAAAAAAAAAAACCTCCTTTTAACCACAGCTAATTTATAGAATTAACCACTTGATAATCGCTCCATACCGTAAGCAAGAGTCTTGTGCACAGAGGGTGGAAACCGTGGAATCTTTTGTCAGGCAGAACCAACATCCTTTAACTCTATATTCTCTGATGCTGGTCAAAATAATCTTGTGGACTTATTATCAGAACCATTATTCTTCCATCACTATCACTATATAGTATACAGTACAAATTGTCTATTATACATGTATTACTATACTATAAATTCCACATGGTTTTCCAGACTTAGCCCAAGCTACAAAGTACCATTGCCACAACCCATTTGCAACAACCAAACGGTACTCTGCTACAACCAAATAGAGTACTCTGCTACAACCCGTTTATAAAAGGGGATCAGTTCCACATTTGCAACAACCACCCACAACCCATTTCCCTCATTTTCTCTCCAACCAAACAGTACTCTGCTACAACCCGTTTCCATCATTTTCTCTCCAACCAAACGGTACTCTCTGCTGCCATGAAGAACAGCCACAGCTCTGGCAGTTTTCATATTTCCTTCATTACCAAAGCAAGACTGCTCATGTAGTAATTCTCAGAGAAAGAAGTGCACCAAGAAGGCATCTACTCTCTGCCTCTTCAAATTCTGCTGATACAAGCACGTTGAGGGTAGATGAAGTGAAGGAGACTAATCCTAAAATGGACACCACAAGTTTAAAATAAAAGCCGCCAACGGGGCTGAACCCTAGTCAGAACAAATAGAAAGAGGAAGAAAATCTCTCTAGTTAGTTTTGTTTTTGTGGTTCAATTTTGTGAACCCTCCTATCCTCTTGCAGGGGCCAGTGGTTCTGTTTAGTTATTTGGTTATGGATCTTGTTTGTTAGTTTTGCGAGAAGTTTCAGAGGAGAGATGATGGAAAGATGTATCCAGAAGATTTTGTAAGAACACGTGAGGACTTTATTGCTAGTTCGAAGTCCAGAAAATAGCATTTTGTTTAGTAGTATTACTCACAGTGATGTACATTCTGTGATTCTCCATATCTGTATTTGGTTATTTGCATTTCTTTGTGTCGTTGGATAAAATTAAAAGGGGAGAGGGAATGGACATAAAGGAATGCCTATGTTGTCCTTGCTTCCCCCCTTCCCAGAAAGTGAACGATTTTGATCAGCGAAACAGACCTTGAGAAAAGTCACAAACGGCGTAAAGTAGTCCATCAAGTGGACTACAGAGGATCCAGCTCAAAAGAAAAACCACTACAATTCAAATGCCTATTACTTGTTTCCAAACAACTCCTAATTGAACTTATTTTTGGAGACTTCTTTCATTTTTCCTTTTCACCGCCCTACATAGGAAAGTAGGCCGATTGTCCCGAGAGCAATTTTGTTCGCTTTGGGATGACGTGTTTGTTGTTTTTTTTATCGGTATGGGGAAGGTCAATGTCTAATAAAGATTGACTTATTTGACCAATTGACCCTCCAATTTGAGTGGGACATGAGGCACCTTCACTGTGCGACAATTGGTGCCTGAGGATCGCGACATGTGGCATAGCCGTAAAAAGTGATTTTGGATCTGTGTCACCTGAGCAACCAACGTGGCGTCTACAACAAGATATGACCGTCAGGGAAACCCTGCGAGAGCCAGGAAAGGTGTGAGCCCTGACACACTGGGTGACCTGAACAGGGGTAGAAGGCCCAATAGAGGAGAAAGACGTTGGCGTAGTCCTTAGGAGAGAGATGCACGAGAGGCCAACATATAGGCTAGTGCGTCCCCAGAGTCAAAGGGGAGAGAACACGAAGGAGCCCATAACCATCTTAAGGACCCAAACACTTGAGTTTGCTCCGACTGCTGTGGTAGGGCCTGATGAGCCCTTAGAGGCTTGGTCGCAGTATTGCCATGACTAAACAAGCCATGACCTTGCCGTCAGAGGAATTGGGAGAGATATAGTGACGAGGTGACTTGAAAAGGAGAAGGATTCTGCTCAAGAGGGGGAAGAGTTTGGGGTGCTCAAAACCTGCGTGAGGAGTTGTGTCACCCTCGCGGTCAGGGGTACAAAAGAGGTTACGTGTTAATATTTTATAGAGATACCTAGCGCCTTAGTACTCGCCCCAGATGTCTATAAATATGAGACATCCCCTCAAATTTAACCTTGACAAGATATCTAGAGAGAAAAAGTTAATGAGTGCTGATTCCAATTTCCAAGAGGAGAATGATTCCAAGAGGAGAATGTTAATGAATTGCTGTTTAAAAAAAAAGAGAGAGAGGAGAATATTCTCTCTTTGGCATCCTTATATTGTCTTTCTCCTTGGATTTTTGAGCCAACTTCTCCCACACACAGAGATTATTTGTCAAAAGAACATTTGACTCCGACTTTGAACCTCTCTTACAATTAGCAACTGTTTATTGTGTTCATATTTATTTGTTATGAGACTACTTATTTTGTTTCGAATCATTTGTCT
>BPLS01010893.1:0-14494 GCA_019656275.1 Rhododendron kiyosumense | reverse complement strand
GTAGCTGAAGTAGGTCTACTTTATTTCATTGTTTTTTAAAATGCAGAATTGCTACAAGAGTGTGAAGGATCTAGCATTGGGATTCTTGTTAGCGGCCCAAAGAAGATGAGGCAAGAAGTTGCAGCAATTTGCTCATCCAGTGAGGCGGATAACCTACATTTTGAATCAATCAGCTTTAGCTGGTGAGGCAGGGGGAAAGATTTTTCAATGGAGGTGGGGGTGAAAGATTTTTCGATTTCCCCATCCACAGATGCTCCAACAGCTAATGAGAATGTTGGGTTTCGGATGTTTATCAATCAATTGTAGTCATTACAACTAAGGTCAAGAAAATCAGCTTTAGCTGATGAGGTTGGCGAAAAGATTTTTAAAGTGTCCCCGCCCACAGATGCTCCAAAAGCTAAAACCAATGTAGTGTTTCAGATGTTTATCAATCTATATATTGTAATCATAACAACAAAGGTTAAGAAAATCATTCCTCCTCTGTTTGTACACATATAACATGAAAAAAACAAATGAAGAAAGAGATCATCAAAGACCAAAATCCAACAACTCATCGAGAGAAGCCACTGTCCACACATATGACCACCAAAACTAGTGCAGAAATTCTGAACACTATATTGTAAAAGGTTTCACCAATCCTAAAGTATGCATGGAAATGTTTGCAAACTACGTAAACTAGCAATACCAAACCAATTGCCTACTCTACATTGCCAGACAGTGGCTTGCAAAAATGAAGGTGAACAATTTCTGCTGTAAATTCTCTCGACCCATAGACGCCAAGTAGAAGACATGCACAAATGCAAATAATATCGTTCTTACTTTCTTCGTGTGGGGGTCAATGTGCATGGGCTATGTAAAAGAAAAAGGATAACAATCTCAGAACTGGTACCTTCTTATCCTCCTCATGACTATTATCTCGACACAAGAAAGGGATGTGGCAGATTCCTTTTCTTATGTGGAAGGCTAGGAAGACGATTAATCCCTCCCAGAATTAATTCCTTTTCTTATGTGGTTGGTAGAGAAAGCATTTAGCGTAGCAAACTTCCATCCAGAAAGAGGCTCTGAGCAAAAAAACTAATCAACCCGAATTAGCAGAACTCAAAGATGCCAAACCTAACGATGAAAGTCCGGGAGCAATATTTCTCAATTCTGTTTCAGCAACTTGTGTTATACTGTAGCAGTTGTTATAACCGAGTAAGTAACCATTGCAGCATTATTCTATTCATTTCCGCATCATGAAAGGTTATAATTCCGCACTGGATTTCAAAAAATTCATTGATAAGAACTTAGAAAAGAATGGAATAATCTTGAAGAGATGTGTCTGTCACCTGATGGTATCACTAATGCATTAAGAGAGTATTTCACGACACCATAGGTCCATAACCAAAGACGATGACCATTCTAGTTATTTACTTAAATTCAGGAAACATTGACGAATCGGTCTAGCATGAATTCAAAACTTCACCCATTAGGATGATCTGAAGTTTTAATTCCGAGTTTGTTCGACACTGCCCAAATACAAATTGTCGCAGCTATGTACCACCGTACCACCACCAGCCATCTTTCATTGATACAACCGCTGCCGTTGAGCACCACCCAAATCTCCAAACGTTTGTTTAGGGCTGATTTAACTGGCAAGGGAGCAATGAAGCTTCGAGTTAGTCAGCAGCCGCGTTAGTTGTAGTAGTGAGGTTTCAATCCCAGTTGAACTAGTTGAGCCCCACTATCGGATGGAGAAATTAGTCCCCCAGAATTAATCATAATCCACGCAAATTACCACGCGGCATCCTTTATCGATGACGTAACTATGGAAGTGCCTCTAAAAACTCAGACGCATATAAACTCGGTTCGTGATTTGTTCAAACAGTTAACGATCATTGACAGAACTTCTCCAATAGTTTCAGGAAACGGTCTAATTCAGTTCCTTCTTTGGTTCCTCGAGTCTTGGGTATTAGAGGAGTAGCTGTTTTGATGTATGCTCCTCATTGAATCTTATGGACGTTAGGGTTACGTTCTTTTTTGTAACAATTCGAAAACTAAACAAATTTTACGAATACATATATCCCTTTTATGTTCCTCTGTTTTTCATAGTTTCGTTAGAGATGCACCCCACATGGGAATCAGAGGGCTATAGTGCACCAGTAAGCTCTACACTGTGTAATACGGCCGATCCGACCGTCTATCTTGGTGTAGACGGCTTGGATTTAATCCGAATTCGTACAAATCTTAGCCGTCCATTGTTCGGATGAAAATTCAAGCAATCCATTGCCAAGATAGACAGTCGGATTGGCCGAGTGCACTACAGCACCCCAGGCCCCCAACATGGGTCAGGGGTTGGTTGTTCTTTCTCGTTTTACATTACATCGATTCGTCTTAATGGGAGAAATTGAAAAAGTATAAAAATATCGATTGAAATTGAAAATAGTTCATATAAGGCAACAAAAAAGACCCAAAACGCCCGTCATAAAAAAAAAAAAAAAGGAATGGGGTGCTATAGTCCACCCCCGCAGTACATGGGTCTAACTATCCATTTCGGCATAGATGGCTTGAATTTAATTTGAGCTCCTACAAATTTGAATCGTTCATTATTCGGATTAAAATTCGAGTCGTCTAATGATGAAATGGATGGTAGAATCGGCCGCACTATACCATGAGAAGGTGCATTACAACACCCCGAGATTAAAAAAAAAAAAAAAAAGTTAGGTCAAAGGTGATTTAGAGCATCTCCACGTTTCATTTCTTTATTTTGGAGAATCTTCTTCTCCAATCAAGTTTCATTTTTTTATTTCTTTAGTTTGGAGATTCTTCTCCCTCCATTCATAATTCATTTTTGCATTTTTTCAAAATGAAGATCCACTTTTGATTCCTGTACAAAGAATCATTCAAAAAATGAAGAATCTTTTTTACTTTCTTCTTTCTTTTAAAATGGAATACCTTATAGTATTACTGATAATTGTCCGTCCCGAAAAGCAAGGCATAAAATATTTTGAAAACGACTAAAATGATTTATCCTTCTCTAATGTGTTTTTTTGATAGGCTATCACTCTATTGTTGACGTTCCCTGCCAACAAGAAGAAGAGTAATTGAGAACAATATGAATGTATAGTCAAATTCCGCTACTCGTTGTCATCCTCCGCCACAATCAACTCTCTCTCTCTCTCTCTCTCACTCTTCTCAAAACCACGAGTAGACCACCAAAAATCACCATGTTCCATGACCAACACACAACCCCTAACCCATCGATATGTCTTTGCTATTCTCGCTGGAAACTTTTGCCACTACGCGATCAAGAGAAACCACCATTGACGACTAAAAACCGCTGAACGACACCAAAAAACACCATGACCACCATCTGTCACCACCAGAAATAGCCATCAGAAATTTGGGTTTGGAGCTCCCTCGATTTGGTTTGATCATTTGGATTTGGGTCTTCCCTTGATTGGATAAGGGCTGGAGATGCTCCAAACAAATTCTATTTTGTTTATAACGGCGACTACGGATCAATCCATTACTCATATCATATCATTGTCCAATGGGTAGTCCTATGGTACACACCCCTTATTAGGGGGTGTACCGTACGCACCATGATTTTAAACCCTTGGATTTCAAAGTGAATAATTTGGACCACCCATTGATTAAATCAATTAATAAAATAAAAAAAGGGCCTAACAGGTAACAGGTTATTCTCTCCTCCTTGACTTTCTCTCCCTCTCCCCCATATGTAAAATATTACAAATTATATAACATAACCACAATTGTTATGACAATACAAAAAATTGACACTTACTTACCACGATGTGTCGTACCAAAAGAAATCGATCAAAAGATACTAGATACAAGACCAAAATATGTCGTAGCACAATCAATAATTATTATACCCAAACAAGATACATGTCTAAAATTTCACAAATTAAATATTGTATAACTTGACATCCTAACAGCCCTAATCGATCATTCTAAAAATACACTCACTAACGACATTTAGATTGTCCATTCAATTTTTATTTGATATGAAACCTAGTCCTCTGTTGGAGTTGAATATACGGTAGCCATGCTACCGTGACACGGTAATGATAATTAAATCCGTTGAGTTTTTTATGTTTGTTGATTAACTCACCTACGTAAATTTTTCCCTCAATCAGGTTTAGGAAGCTTCATCATCGGCATGCAGATTGAATAATAGAATGATATTTTCCATCTAATTTAGTGTCTAGCTATAAGCCATCAACTTCATTCTTGGTACGAATGACCTAATTGATATTATATAAAAGATAGACGATTTAGATTAAAAAAAAAAAAAGCACACCTTACGTGGGGCTCAGATGGTGTATTATTAGATTTTAATGTTGTATTGAAATTGAACTAGATTTGTCGAAATATGAAACTACAAGGACTCTATGTAATTTAACCAAAAAACCGCATTCTTAAAAAAAAAAAAAAAGGAATGAAGGGTGCAAGACTTGAACCCCTGATCTTTTAGATAAATGTCCAAACTCCAACACCTTTTCGCTGTGGTACATAATTGAGAATTTGAAATTCTAAAGGCTATTAATTTTATGATTCTTTCTTGTACGTAGGGGCCCTATTTCCAGGCTGAAATTTTGAGAAGACAGTGGCCTTAAATGCACCAGTCTTAGTGCTTGGCTTGCACTTGTAGGTCATATTATAGCCTATGTCATTGGTGTAAATTAGTATGTCGACTATAATAATTTTTTTTAAAAGAAAGTACAATGACAATAAATTTTCAAAATTATTTATATTGTACTTCCACGACCTAGTTCCAAGGACCACCGTTAAATTTGGATTTGTATGCATAAGGTGAAGGTTTGGCACCAATCCACTTGTCAAATATATAGTGCCAATTGTTAAGTGCACCACTCTGAATATCTGTATCTTGAGACAGTTGGGTAATTATTTGTTTTAGTGACCTCTCATTTTTTCATGAAAAATTGAAGGAATTTTGATTTTTTGAATTAAATTTTGTAGAGAAAGAATTTAATTTAGACTAATATTTTGAGAGGAAATTGTAGTTGTATTCGAAAATTTGGGTATAGTACTTCCTTTTTGGTGAATTTCTTGGATGAATTAAATTATTGAGGTATTGTGTAGGGACAAATAAGAATTTAAAAAAATAGTGTGGGGGGAATAAAAAATTAAGATAATATGGTGGAAATTTTAAATTTTGAAAAAATAATGTGGCGGGAATTGAAAATAATTAGTGGTATGGTATTTTGCTGATTTTAACTATCGTTTACTGAACATTCCGATTGAATTTTTTTATACAATTCGTTGTGGGAATGAAAACGCCCAATTTATGATGTTGTCATAACTAATTTAGTTATATTACTAAATTTGTGGTATTGTTTTTTTTTATTATAACTATTGTTAACTGAACATTTCGATTGAATTTTTTTATACGACACGTTGTGGGTATGTGTTTACACCCGTTTTTGGCACCAAATCTTGGGCTAGCGTTGGAGGGCCATTTAATTATTATTTGATTAAGTTGGGCCAAAAAATAGAGATGTGTTGAGTTAAAATTAATGGGCCAAAATAATACTAATTAGGCCCGGTTAATTTTAACTTAATCTGGTTACGGGCTAATGATATTCTGGGCTTAATTATTGAAAAGAGCCCATAATCCATAGTGATTATTTGGTGGTTTCAAAATATTCTGTAAAATGGGAATAATGGGTACCATTATTCTTGTTAACTGCCTATGACCGAGAAAAGTTGAGAAACCATTTGATCTCCTGGGATTTTCGGACACATGGCAGCATATGGGAAAACAAGTGCCCATGATTTCCTATTTAATGTGTTTACCCATAAAAAGAGGACGTGAGCTGCCAGATATTCTTTGTTGAAGCAATTTGGCCCACGATTTCAAGAAGTACATGGTCAAGAGAACATGGGCAGTTGAGAATCAACCCGTGATCAGCAAATAACCTCTTGCAACTGCTATAAACCGCCAGCTCAAGGCAGTGGGAAGTTATTTCAAACACTTGGCAGCATTTGGAGCCAACTCGGGACACTTGTCATCGCCAAGTGAAGGCAGGAAGTTGATCTTGCATGCAAAGCCGAAGACCCTTGCCTATAAATAGAAGACCTCAAGAAGAAAAAAGGGGTCCACACACCAATCAAGCTCAACGCTTAAAACCAAAGCCTTCTCAGCGAAGCAATTATCTCATTTCTCCCTCATTTCTATCTCTCTTGTACCCCAATTTTATTACTACGACGTAATAAATTATTCATATCTCTCTTTTACCCCCAACTTTATTATTACGATATAATAAAGTTATTTCGTCTCTCTTGTATCCCCAACTTTGTTATTACGATATATCAAAGTTATTCAACGATGTTCTCTACTTTTTCTCACACGGTTGGGAAATTTTAAGTCCACTTTGTTGTGGCAAACCACGAACCTCTTTGTGGCCTCACCCTTTGGATCACACGCAATCGCTCTCACATACGAAGTCAGATCGAGGCGCACTCACGCCTTCCATACGTTGGACGACGACAAGTCCTGGCACGCCCGCGCTCACACCGCACACGCGCCATTGGATTTTCCGCTCACGCCTACCCGGCGGAAAAGTGGGGAACAGTATGAAAACGCCAATTTATGGTGTTGTCATAACAAATTTGGTTATATTACTGAATTTGTGGTATTTTAGACATGTGTTATTACGGAATATTTTAATTAATTTCCTTTGGTACTACACATTGTGGTAAGAAAACGTAAATTTATGATATTATCATAACAATTGTGATTTGTTATATAATTTGTGGTATTTAAATATGTTTTCTTTTGATACGACACGTTGTGTTAAGAAAATGACAATTTTAGGTGTTATCATAACAATTGTGGTTATTTTATAAAATTTGTGGCATTTTACAAATATTTTTGGCTTGAGTATAACAATTGTTGATTTTGGTACGACATATTTTGATTTTGTTACGGAATATCATACGAGTCAATTTTTTTTGGTACGACTTATTGTGGTAAGATAATGCCAATTTATGGTATTGTTATAACATTTGTGGGTAGTATTATTTAATTTTTGATATTGTACACATATATTTGGTTATGGTACAAGTATTATGGATTTCGGTACGAATAATTATGGTTACGTAACAACAATATTTTTTAATTATGAGTAACCTGCTAATGACCTGTTCAACAGGTAAATTTTAAAATACAAGTCGTAATTAGAATCATAAATATGCATTAGAAAACCAAAAATCGGCATAATGAAAATCACAAATTGTCATAATTTAGACATACGGTATACCCTGTGTACCATAGCTTCCTCCTTGTCCAATAGGAGTTTGCCGGACGACTAATATAGCAAAAGAAATAAAAAAGAAAAATATATCAAACAAATGAGATAATATTATTGAATAGAGTGATCCTTGTCTTAACATAATTTGTCCATAATTCAACAAAGAAACAATCACCCTGCCATACTACACCCAATTCCTTACAATGAACTAAGAAAATAGAAACTGTGAGATAGAGTATATATAGTGAAAGGGTAACACATCAAAATCGTTATTAGTAGAAACTGCCATAGGTTTGATGTGGCCATTGGGTGGCAATCAAATTAACTACTGAAATGGTTATCAGTAAAACTTGATAAGCAATGTGAAACAACAATTCAACTCTCAAAGTCATCAGCGTTTTAGAAGAGAACAGAAAACAAATAAACGTAGAGTAAGCACGTATCAAAGTCCTTGGGGCACGAAAACGAACCACTCCATTTTAGTTTTTTTTTTTTAATATGGGGACACTGAATCAAATAAGATAGCAATTGAAAAATAGAGTAACACGATATCCTATGATACTACTAATTATCATTTTGGCAATTGAGAAATATAAACTGATGTCCATACCTGTTTCACCTCCCCCTAGTTACTAATTTAACCCACTTGCATCCAAGAATAAGCTAAAACGAATCAAACCCGTCTTATCTGGCAATGTTTGTTTCCCCTAACACAACTCTGAAGGAAATAAATGAAATGATCGCCATACAACATTAGAAACAAGTTTTGTTATTTTGATCCTGATTAAGTTACTTGATCGATATATGAGCTGTTATATTAATTATTTTTATCAAAATTTTAACTCAAAGTTTGATTGACCAAAAAAGGGACACAAGTTTCAGCCAAAAAGAAAAAACATAGGCTCTGAGGAGAAGGAGGAGGAGGAGATGGACGGGAGGTGTGGGTGGGAGGATCCCAGCCCTTGATTTGGGAGCAGTTGAGTTGGCACAATCTTGACCCTGAACTGGACCAAACAAGTTTTAACCTGACTGGACTGGATCCGAGCCCTACAATGCCCAGGAGACCAAAATAAATGCTCTTCTTTCTTCATCCAGTGTAAACCCATATTGAAACTTGCAATCTTCTTTTGCGATTTTGCAGTATTGCAAAAGATTCATTGCATCATTGGCATCTTTCTTCTTCCTAATCTTAGTAAAAATGTAACGTATATCTTTTTCTAAAAATGGAAAATAACCATGGTTGATATCATGACTTTGTTTGGTTGAGAATTTAATTTAGTTTAGTTTAGTTTTGGTAGTGGGTAAAAAGAGAGATAAGGTAATGATTGAAGAGATGGGTAATGATTGGAGAGAGATAGAGAAAGATGAGAAAGTAATAATTTGAGAAATAAGGTAATAATTGAATAAAGAAATAGGATAATAATTGAAAAACTAAACTAAACTAAGAATTGAACACAACTATGTTTCTCAAGCTCCATGACCCGCATAACTGAAAGGCCTCCTTCTTTGAGCAAGAGGATACGCTTTTCATCCTCTTCCGTTATAGTACGATTTGATGGCAGGAATCCGTTATAGTACGATTTGATGGCAAGAATCGGGTTTCTGAAGGGGATAATAACCCATGGTTGTGATCAACGACAAATGTAGTGATCACATGTCATTCTTGTGGACAAATATCAAAAGATTTTCGTGCTTTGATGATCCATATTTCAATGATAATTTGTTATGTTGTTCTTTGGAAGGATCCACAATTTTCAAACACGTCTTTCTTTTACGATAGCAAAAAAAGTTTTGCCTTCTATCATTTCCATTTTTTGTGACAAAGTGGCCTTTTCGGATGGCAAAACCATATCTATTGGCATAAATTTTACTGTATACAAAACAGAAGCCTCGTCTTCACTAAAAAACATTGCTCAGGAAAAGGTTGAAAGTCATTTTTCACTAAATTGTTCATCTCTTCAACACTTTCACCGGACTCTATATTTCTGTCTTATTGAGGAATCTCATTCAAGTCAAAAGCATTTCTTCTTTTCATTTGGTTTAACTCATATTCCAAACATTCATAATCCATTGTCCTACAAATTAAAATACCAATATCTTGTGAAAATAGCAAAAAGAGAACTCTTTATCCAATAAAATAATATAAAAATTCTTTTCAAATAACTCAAAAAAAAAAAATTGATATGAAAATGAACATAAAAAAAGTTCATACTTTCGTAATGTCCTTAGGAAAATGAATCTAACGAGCTTGAGAACACTGGGTATTTGTTGGCATTTGTTTCTTATGAAAAAGAAAATGGCGCCAAGTTCTTACGAAAAAGTTCCATATGAAGAGTCATATATATGGTCAACAAAGATTTCGCTCCAAAACAATAGTTGCTTTCTCGTCTTAAAGATTGAAGAATAGGAAGAGTGTTCTATGATGAAGTAGTTTATATTCTCTCGATGTTGTTATCATGTTGAAATGGGTATAAAAAAATCAAATTAAAGCATTTAAAGAACCGTAAAATGCTTGTGCTCCAGAGGCACCTTGTGGCATTTGCCTTAAGCGAAAGATAAAATTTGTCATTGCAGCATTAATTTCTTATTTACTAATTTCTAGTTTGCAGTATTACTCTCGTTTCGCTAAGGGAAATAAGAACTTATTTTTCAAATAAGTACTTTTTTGAATTAAATGTGAGTTGTATTGTGAGAGAATGAATTGTCTCGTAAAATAGAAAATAAGTACTTAAAAAATAAAAAATCTTAGCGGAACATGGCCGAGTGGCCAACTTTGATGAATGGCATTCCCCAATGCCTTGTATAGGTTTAGAAAATTATTTGGTCTGTCATACTGCCAGAACGAAAAAGCGATAATGAAGGATTAATTGTATAGTAATATTATAGATTTGACAAGATGTTCCACATATTATAAATTATTATGCAACGATTTTATAAAATAAAAAAAAATGTGATCGACGGCAATTAAATTTTAGTATCTTTTATATTTTCATTTTGTTTGGTCTAAAGTTGATATCTATGTATTAAAAAAAAATTAATACTTTCGATAGAGTCAGCGGAGATTACATTTTTTTTTTTCACACTTAATATTGCATTCTAATCCATTTTAAAAATATATATTTAATACTTTCGATAGAGCTAGGCCATGATACGTTCTCCTTCAATTCCCCTCTAGATCTGATCCCTCATATTACCTTGTTATAGTTTCTTACTATTTTGGCTGCTGATTTTGCCACTCCCTTTTGTTAACGCCACTACTTTGCAAGGGGAGTGGCGTTACAAAAAAAGGAGTGGCAAAATCATTTTCCTTCGTTTTTTTATAAATTTATATAATTCTAGCAATTATACATGCATTTACTATGTCTAGTTTTGTTGAAGTTATTTATTTAATTACAAACCATATCTAATCAATCGATACCCAGAAAAAAAAATATCAATACCTATAGACTCTTTGATGACACAACAATCGTACATACAAGGCAAATCGATCGAAAAGCAGGTCTTGATAAGATAGAGTGAATCCAAAAATCCATCATCAAAGAGATGTAATGATAGATTTAGAGAAGAGAGTATCAGGTTGATGAGTTTAATAGAGTTAATTTGAAGTGATGATGGCAGTACCTGCGAAACCAAAAATCTAGCTAGTTGCTACTGTAATAAAGAAAATTCCCATTGCAATCTAACCATATCTTCAACCGTATTAGTTTTTAGCCCCGCAAGGACCAACCGGTAAGGCTTGATCCTAGTGGGTGACCGATAGCAAGTGTGCGTTGAAGATATGGTTAGATTGCAATAGGGTTTAATTATTCGGTTCAAATTTTTATTCCAACCATTACCAATGCGCAATAAGAATAATTATAAACTTTAACTTTTGTACCTATCTAATAGGACTCGTTAGTCTCCTTTTTTTTCAAGAGAAACTCGTCATCGAGTTCTTGATCGGTAAGAATCTGTCATCTCCCATGCCAAATAAATAGATACTTCGGATACTTCGACCACTTGATTCCCTTTCAAAGTATCTCACAGAATAGTGTATTTGCAATGGTATAACTACTAAATGAGTATCTCGGAATCCAATATTCTAACCCCTCCAAGAAAATCAACGAAGTAAACTTTAGGTTGATTTTGCTGTTCTCTTGATTTTGTTGGTCGACCAATCAAAACGATGGGTTGACCATGTCATCACATGAGCGGGCAACGTAACATTTGACCACGCCCTTTTAAAAATTATTTTGGTCGTTAACAACTTGATTACCAACATCGATATTGATTTTCTGCCTCCGACGAATATCCACATACTCTTTTTCTTAATTCTATGAATACGACGCTTGCCCTTTTGGTACAATATTGAAAATTGCGAATCTAACAACCATCGTAGCATTGATCGATTGACCTAATATGAGTTTTAACAACAAATATCTCCACTTTTTTTCAGCTAGAATTCTCATATATATACTCGAAGAAATCTTCAATGTTCAGAATTCAATCGCTCTAATATATCTTCAAAATACTCGTAGTCACTGAATTTAGCTAGGTAAATAATCATACTGCCGGAAATCAGGATGAGCATATATATATATTGTGGGACTAGATAGCTGTCAATTGTAAATGAGACAAATAGTCGAATTCACGAGCGCATCTCAAAATCCAAAA
The DNA here is from genome assembly GCA_019656275.1 of Rhododendron kiyosumense. Taxonomy (NCBI): domain Eukaryota; kingdom Viridiplantae; phylum Streptophyta; class Magnoliopsida; order Ericales; family Ericaceae; genus Rhododendron; species Rhododendron kiyosumense. Next base: position 2,561 of record BPLS01010893.1, on the reverse strand, counting down.
AAAAAAAATTAGAGAGAGAAACTCTATGATTTTAGTCAATAAAATATGTTTTTGATATGCCCGTAGGATATAGAAGATTCTTGACAAGGAAAAATTTTAGAAAGCAAAAATAAAAGACTAATGAAAGTAATGATTTTTTTTTTATAGGCAAAAATAAAAGACTAATTAAGATTGTTAACTAATAAAAACATGTCAAAACAAGTGGCACAAAGTTAAAGTTTCTAGACCAAGTCATTACGACCACATGGTTTCAATAAAAAAACCGTTAAACACCTTGTACTGCGGCTACATTAGTGCCACAAGACCGGATACTTTCTCATGTGAAGTCCCTTTCATGTGATCCTCTGATGTGATGCACTAGGTATGGCACATCAACCATAGGGTTTCGATAAACAAAAATCCTTAACACCTTGTACTGCGGCTACGTCTGTGCCACAAGACCGAATACTCTCTTATGTGATCAGTCCCCCGGCCCTCATGTGATCCTCTGATGTGATGCACTAGGTAGTGGCATATCGACCATGCAACAAATCACACAAAAAGTCTACCTCCCATCACTCTCATTCATCTTTCTCCTACCGCTCTTAATCTTGCCGTCCAAAACGATCCGGGTTTTAAAAATAGTCTTCTCTAAAAGAGCTTTTTAAAATTCGGACCATTGGTTCTTTTTTTTTTTTTGGAATCAAAGCCCATTTCATTAACAGCCAAAATAGGCTAAAACAGCGAATCTATCCCAGAACAGAGAGAGGGAACCTCCAACAAACCATCACCGAAGGATAAAAACACACTAAGAACAGGTGACCAAGGAGCAGCGATAAAAAACAGCAAAACTAGCAACTAAACCTTTGCACGACTCATCGCCACAAAGGGTTGGGACACGAGGGGCTAACCATCTAGCCACTAACCGCCCCGGCTTGATAAAGGGACCCTATCAGACATAAACTATACAAGCCGATGGAAACAGGAGTAATAAACAGACAAAAGAGACAAACACAACCACCGTGGATGGAATCCACAAAGCACGTCGGCTGCCTCCAGTTGAGAGGAACCCCTCGAAACCGACGATGGAGGAATCGATTGGATCTCGAAATCGAAGGGACGGAGAGAACATCTCTAGCAAGCCTACGCTGGCACAACAGGCTCCGGCCACGGAGATCGAAGCAAGAATCCCGGGCAGGATCTCCGACCACTGGCCACACGACGCCGATAGCCGTGAAAACTCCTTTGCCGATCACCCCCTTAGCTGACGATGAATCATGGCCTAGGGCCACGCCCCACAGCCTTATTTTGTCACCACCAAAAACCCACTCAAATTGCCGCAGCACCACCTAGCAATCGGATAAAGCGCCGAACCCCAACTCCATCCTGTCACCACGCAACACCACTCCAGAAAAAACGAGAGACAGCCGCAACAGCACACAAAACTTATTTACCCACTGCTTAGCCTCCGAACCTCGCCTTCGAATAAGGTTGAAATATCCCAAGCGTAGGGCTAGGTCGTTGATAGCATAATATCCGGAAGTCCGGGATCGTACCCACAGAGAATCGAAATATAGCTAATTTGGATTGTAGATTTATATGGTAGAGCGTGGCGTTTAAGACGGCCAACTTGATTTTACTTTAAAAGTGAAACTAAGGAAAAGACTAGAAATGAGTTTTAAGAACTTAAAAGAGGCAAGTTTAGGGATCGTCTAACCGTTAACAAAGGCCGTTACCGGTTCTCGATTATAACTCAAGCGAGAGTCACGACCGCGTGCTCACGCCCGGAAGATTTAACTTTAACGACTACGTTTATTAAAAGATGTGATTAAACGGAACTAAACAAACCTATTTTTGCTAATGTATCTAACACGTAGGAGGCCACGAGCCCTCAATATGCCGCTTGCCAAGACCGCTTGACTAAACAACATACCAAGGAGTTAACACCCCTCGCTTAGACCAAAATGGCTAGATTAATCCAATTCCGAAAACCGTGATTTTAAGGCCGAGAGTTCGAGAACCAAATAACCACCTAAGTCATTGGGAAAGATTAGCCCAAGACTTAGCCAAAAGACTACTCACACATATAGCTAAAAGACTAGATATGGTAAGAAAATGGAGCGAAAGATTTAACCGAAAAAAACGTAAATAAACTTGATTTATGCAAAGATCTAACGCGTAGCTACAATATTAATAAACGAGAAATTAACATAAGATAAAAACTTACATGAGTTCTTGAAGAAATTAACTAAGAAAAGCTTGAAAGGCAACAATGGAGTTCTCCTAGAAAGCAAAAAAGACATAGGCCTCAAAAAAGACTAGAAATGGCCATCCTCCTATAAAAGGCATACAAGCCTATTTATAGGGCTCTAAAGTTATATCACAAAGGACCAAAAAATCCCCAAAATATCCCAAAAACATTCCATAAGTAGAAACTTTCCATAAATAGAAGGTAGAAAAAGGTAGCAAAAATCGGCAAATTTTTCCAGGCAGTACCGGTACTGGGAAACTCCCAGTACCGGTACCAGGCTTTAACTGTCACGCCCTGGATTTTCAACATAATAATAATAGGCTTTCATAAG